>CATIWK010385753.1:0-12278 GCA_949634005.1 Mallotus japonicus
TAGCATTAACTTGATTTCTTTTAGAAAATTATTAAACATTAAAACCCTTTCTGCTTCAGGAAGCACATAAGCTTGGCAAGCATTAACTTAAAGTGTAACAAATCTGACTATTAAATATATGCAACAATTTTGACTATTAAGACCATCTTCAGCCATGCGGGATTTTGTCCAAAATGCCGCATGGTAAATTGTGTTGCATTCTGAGTTTTTGCTAGTTCTTTTGACACTGTAGCTGGCAGAAAAATATTTTTTTGCTTTTACCAATAACTCCTCTAATTTTTACTTTGGGTTTAATTTAGTCCAATTATTATTGTATTTATACTTTTTAAACAATTTAGTTCGAATTTATTTTATTTTTATAATTTCTTCAAACAATTTAATCCAAATTACCATTTATATAACCTAGTCCAAATTTTTATTTTAAATAATGTTATTCTTTTTTAAACTTTAAAAATAATATTAAAAATATAATATAATATAAAAAATAAATGTGCAATAAAAAAATTTTATTCAATAAATTTACAACTAAATACTATACGAAATTTATAATTTAGAGTTTTATAGCTATATATATTTTGGACAAATAATTTTATAATTTAGACTACTAATTTTAACCATCGGACAAATATGTAAAAAAAAATTAAATATGGATGTAATTTGTTAAATATATAAATAATATGATTTTAGTAAATGAAAATATAAATTTGGATCTAAGGAATATATAGATAATTTTTTTTTTTTTGCAGTGAAAAAATGGAGCAGTTAGTTAGATTAAAATTATTGTAAAAAGTATCTTTTAGAATGAAATTTGTTGCATTTTAATGTTATGAGTTGTAGATCTCCTAAGTGTAACACACCTAGAATAGACAACAATCTCTCTTTCCCTTTTTTTTTTTTCTATAAACCACTCTTCACTGGGTTTTTTTCTTTAAATGATAAATAAAAGGAAATGAAGGGAAATTAAGCCAATTAACAGTTCCTTCCAATTTAAGGGAAAAAAAAAGAAAACACATAATAAAATCTTCTAACACAACACTTGTAAACATCCAAATAATCAAAGAAACACCATTGCTAAAAAAGTTACCAACTTGAACACAAATCCATTGCCTTTTTTCCTATTTCTTTTTTTTTTCCATAGCAATTTAAGACAGAAAGTGCATGCCAAGATTAAACAGAGACATCTTCTTCCTCTATTTCTGTTTGTGTTTATAAGCACAACTTGGCAACATTCACAACAGCAGCAAGAAAAAGAAAAAAGAAAAATTTATCAGGAGCTGAAAATAAAAGATTTAACTAACAGCTGGAACAATCAAGAAGATGATTGTGGGTTTTAGATGGGTTTACTCAGAAGATCACCACAATTTCATTTTCTTTTGCATATTTTCTTTAGTTCTAACTTCTCAACTAGCAAGTACTATAAATAAAAAAATAAATAAGTCATCAACTTTTTTTGGTTTCGAAAAGACTTTTGCTTTACGGATCAGAGAAAAGTGGTCAGAGATGGTGTCTTGGTAGGCTGATTAAGCCATCTGATAGAGTGGTTTATCAAACAATTTTTTTTTTAAAATCTGAACTATTGGTATCATGACAGAATGTGTATTTGTGTATAAAAAGATATAACAACAACAAAAATCAATGAAGAAACAAAAAAAAAAAAAAATCATGGGTTGGTGGGTACAATGATGGCTTTACCAAGAACATCACCATCGCCATCAGAAGAAGAAGAAGAAGAAGCATCATGCTCCATTTTCTTTTTCCTTTTATGTTGCATTTTGTCTGATCTCTCACTGTCTATAGAAGTGAAAAATTTCTGAACTTTCTTCTTGACTTTCAGACTTCTTTCCCAATATATATATATATATATATATACTTCTCGTAACTTTTTTCAAAGGATATAAATGGTTTTAACCTTTCAAAACTTTTCTGCTGGACTTTCAAACTTCTTTCCCAAAAACGTCTGATAATTTTTTTCAAAGGATATTTAACCTCTCAAAACCTTTCTACTTGACTTTCAAATTTCTTTCCCAAGAAAGTCTCATAATTTTTTTCAAAGGATATTTAACCTTTCAAAACTTTTTTTTTGGTTTTATTTTTTCAATAATAGAATATACTAATTAATAGTATTCTCACAAAAAATAAATAATGAATATTATATAAATTTTCAAAGTATCTAAATAAACAGTTCTCAACTTTTATTCTTTGACTTTCAGTCTTTTTTCTCAAGAATATATAAATGTGCTTGAGTTGGGATCGCGAGCGGATCATTGCTTACAACTCACACTTGCGGTGGAGCTCATAAAATACAAAATCCATTGATTTATAATAAAATTTAATTTTCATCACTTGTGTTTAGAGGTACAAACGAATTGAGTCAAGCCGAAGTTTAGCTAGCTCTAGCTCGAGTTTACTTCGTTTATAATTGAGTCGACCTTAAACCAAATTTGTTATGTCATTTACTGTTCATGAGTTTAAAAATATTTTAATAAATATAAATTATAAATTACAATTATACATTAAAAATTAAAAATAAATTATTAAAAATTAAAAATAATTATTTACTAAATAAATTATAATATATTTAATAAAAATTACAGTTTTATTCTAATAATATATTTTTTAAAATATTTTTTGGAAAAAGAATTTATATTATATGTCTAAAATTAAATTATTAAAAATTAAAATTACGAGTCGTGAGTTTCACAAGCCGAGCTTTATATTGTTTGAGTTTGACTCGTTTATTAAACGAGGTTTAATATAAGAGTCCGAAGGAGTTTTTATTGAACCAAACACCGAACTGTTGACGAGCTGTTCGGCTTGTTTACAACCCTACTTATTTCACTTTTTTTTTTCGATTTTTTCAATGTGAGATATAATTTTCAACACCCCTTTGTCCTTGGTAAAAAAAAAAAATCTATATATTTTTTTTATAATAAGATAATTTACTTTTATTAATATGTTTAGGGAAAAACCACTTGGAAAGATTTAAATGATGCAAAAATCAATCCCTAAAACTATAAATACAACTAGTAGAAGTTTTTGAACAAACAAAATACAAATAACTGAAAAAGAAACAAATAAGATAAAAAAACAACAAATCAAATTGTTCAAAAAAGAAAAAAAAAACCAAGATAAACTAAAAGGCAGCAGCAAGAAAAAAGATCGAAACAAAGTGAATTGCACCGCAGATTATCAAAATGAAAAGAAGAGACACAGTCAACTTTTATTTATAATCTTAATTTATAATACGATTGATTTTAATTATGTGTATTTTAGCAACTGTGGTGGCCACATTTAATAAAATCAATATTTTATTATTTTTTAATATTAAAATTACTAATACGAATATTTGAAAACACTACAAAAAAAAAGAGAGATTATGGGACAATTATAAAGGACAAAATAAAATTAATAGTCCCCTAACAAATTAAGTGAACGAATAGGGGACTAATTAAATAACCGTCTCCTATTCTTTTTTTTTTTTTAATAGGGGACAATTTTTTATTAGGAAAAATAACTCTGGCTTTGGGGATAAACTTTTTTATGTCTATTGAATTTTTTTTTTTCAATAGGAGACAATTGTTTAATACAATAGGGGATGATTAATTCTAACGTCCTCAATTCTTCGTAATTGATGGAATAGGGGACGATTGTTTGACACAATAGGGGATAATTAATTTTAATGTCCCCAGTTTTTCCTAATTGATGGAATATGAGATGACAAATTACTAAAACTTAAAACCCTATAAAACAGTAGTTCTTACTCAAAATGACGTCACTTTGTTCTTGTGATATGTACGCCCTCTGCCTCATTTAAAACGCTATCGTTTAATGCTAAGTAATTTTAATTTAGCATTATTAGACAATACTAATTAAATTAGTACTAACTAATATGAAATATTACATATGATAAAATTATGTACTCATGATAAAAATATATAATTTTTTGTGTGTAGATTAACATTAATGTTAAATAAAATTTTAGTTAATAAGTAAATATTATAGAATATTAATTAGATATTTAGTACAATAGAAATAATTAAGTGGAATAAAAGTATGTACTTATAATTTAAGTCAATTTAATCTCTAAACTAAGTTATGCATTATAATTTATCTAATACTAATATATAAATACTAATATGTAAATTTAAATTAATACATAAATATAATTTAATTTTTATTATTATATTACAAAATTACATAGTTTTAACTAGTTTTTAATGTTATGAATAAGCAATTTATATATATATATATATATATCTACAAAATTAGGTAGTTTTGAGTCAAAACTACATATTTTTAAGTAAACCTAAAACCTAAACAACTCTTAACCTAAAATCCCTATTCTCATTTCACTTCTCTTCTTCAGCCGGTAGCCCCGCCTATACCCCACCCTCTGTAGCCCTCGTCTCACCGCCGCCCATCACCATTACCTGACCTCCGTCCATCACAGTAATTTGCACCGCTATCAGCAACGCCGCACATCACCATCACCTCATCTCTCTGTCCATCACTATCATTCCCACCATCTGCAGCGCCTTCATCATCATTGTCATTCCCACCATCTGCAGCGCCATCATCATCTTCTAAAGGTAACATGATGTGAATTGCTTATTTGATATAAATATCTAAGAGCATGTTCATTTAAATTTTTTTCCTTAGTGCAACTAATGTATTAGTTTGCTTAGCCTATTCTAGGAATAAATATTTGTTCCTTGAATCCTTGTTGAAGGCATTTTGATTCTGTTGACTGGGCTGCATATAGCCAAATTATTTTTAGCTGTAATCACTGTTTTCTTAGCATGTTTTAATGATCAGATAAAAATAAAATCAAGGCATTGTTTATTGACACTTTGTTGCTTGTTAGGCTGGATCTTTAGTTGGCACACTATATTTTACTCTCTCATCATATTTTAAGAACAAGTTGTTCCTTGATAATTATTCAAGGATCTATTGATTGATTCTTTCTACTCAGTAGTTTACTAGGAACTGATTCAATATGTTTATTATTGAAGTTGTATACTTGTGCAACTTTACTAGGATCTATTGATTGCTATTGCATGTTCTGCGCTACTAGAGAACTCTGTGTGATTGACCTTTTTTTTTTCTTTTTTAACTTCGTGGGTTATTGATTTTCATCTGATTTGCTGTCATGTTTCATTTACCTTGTACTGAAATTATTTTGCATTTTGCCTTTTTTTTTCCGACTTTTAAGAAGCACAAGTAGCGAAATAGCACAAGCAGAGATGGACTGATCAACAGAGCTACTTCACGGCAGAGATCAGTCCGAAGCATGGAAGATGAGTTTCATGGCATTCTGGGGATAAGGTGTGCATTCAATATACTTTTTCTTATTCAATTTGAACATTCTCTTCATTCCATAAGTAGGGAAATAAATGAGGTGACCTGACTGATTTTGCAGCTGGCCGCTTTGGGAATATGCAATAATTTGCATCTTCATAAATAATCATGGTAAGCTACCATTTCTTTTGGAATGCAAACAAAGATATGTTCTTAAGCATTCTTAAGTTCTGGTCTTGGGATGGTAAAGTTATCTTATCATTACAGGTTTAAACATTTACTTTTGGCTCTCATTCATCCCTGCCATTGTAAGCATACTCACACTTTTTATTATGTCAATAATTTTGGATATATGTTTTGACCATGTCACTTTTTATTATATATGTTTTTGTTATGTCAATAATTTTGGATTCTAATCTATATATTCTTTTTTTATTTTTTATTTTTTTATTTTTTTATGTGAACAAACAAGTGTAAAAATGACACATATCTTACAACAACTGTTTTAATTAGGTATATGTTAAATTTTTTGTATACAAACATGTTCATTTCGGATTTATTTTAGGATTTTTACATAGAAATATATTCTTTTTGAATAAATTGTTAGGAATTTGTTGTTTGATTACAAATATTGTTTTGTAAACTTAAATACTTGAATACTGTAAGTAATGTTTAATGTCTAGTAAATCAAAATTTGTACATCTTTATTGTAAATATTACGATGTGTAAATATTTATATTTTTATTTTATTATATCTTCACTATTCTGTTATCTATTCATATATATTATATGTATTTGAAATGGATGAAAATAAATTGGAAAAAATTTAAAATATTGACAATAATTTAATAAAACAAAAATTGTAACCAAATTTTAATTTTTATAGCAAATGGCAAGAACACATAATCCATTGGAACCAAAATTGTCCTCATTTATAAAGAATAAAATTATTTATCCATAAATTGGAGACAAAAATCGTCCCCTAATATGGAGACGACAATCGTCTTCTAAATTAAGATGGAGACAATAGTTGTCTCCTAAGTTGTCCCCATTTTATGGGGATGGCGTGTCATCCCTAAGTATCTTGGGGACGACAGTACGTAGTCCCCATCGTAAGGGACGACGTGTTGTCCTCAAGCATCTTGGGGACGACAGTTGTCCTCACTTGTTGGGACGACAGTCGTCCCCAACTTAGGGGACAATAATCGTCTTCTAAGATGGAGACAACTATCGTCCCTTGTAATGGGGACGACATTTGTAATTTTGTCCCCTAAAGAATTGGTGACGGAGGTAATAGGGACGACAAGTGGGGACGACTAAAATTGTCTCCAAAAACCATTGGGGACGATTTTTTAAGGTTTAGGAGACAATTTTATTTGTCCTCTTATCTCTCTTTTTTTTTAGTGAAAATACATAATTAAATTTCAACTAAAAATTTTAAGTTTAAAATAAATAAATATTTTAAATATTCAATAAATGAGTAATACAATATTCAAAATTTTAACTTTGAATTAAAAAAATACAAATAAAAATAAAATGCTATTAATTTTGACTTACACACGCCAACTATATTTGTTAAGAATGAATAATAAAGCCAATTGCATTACATTAATTAAAGTTATAACTAAAAAAAATTAAAATTTGAATAGCTAAAATTGCATGAATAGAAGAAATTTGTGGAAAATTAAATCTCTCTTTTTTTTTTTTTGATAATTAAGCCTTTATTTTTGTTTGGTTTAAATCCCCAACCCCAAGGAGCATAAAGCTAGCCAAAGATTTACTGAAGCTACTGAACGATATGCAGTACCTGGCATGCACAAGAAGAAAACTCTGTAAAGTTTGTTTTCACCATGTTTATTAAGGTAATGTAGCATAATAAATTAAAGATGTTATGATGTGCTGAAAAGGAATGCAATGGTTTAGAGCATCTTTAATAGGCTTTTTATTTAAGTAAAATTCTTTATTTTAAAGAGTGAAATAAAAAAAATGGTCTCCAATACACTCTCTATATTTTTATTTTAGAATAGAGAGTTGGTTTGGTTTTCTACATGTAGAGAGTCAAACCTCATTCTCTACTCTAAAATATTTCAATTCCCTATGCAGAATATTAATTGATGTTTATCTATTTATTGAAAATAATTTTCTCTCTCATCAAATGGAAGAAAAAATAATTAAATAAATAAAGGGAAATCTTGTAAAAAATAAAGAAGAAAAAAAATTAAGCATTAATGTTTTGGATAAAGCAAAATGAAGATTAAAAATATTAAGAGTTTATTGGAGTTGTACAAATTTCTTCACTCTTTCTTAATTGAGCAAAAGATGCTCTTTAAAATAAAGAGTACTATTGGAGATGCTTTTATATCACTTTCTTTAAACTCTTATATACATCTAAATGTTCATTACTAAAAGCAACAACACAGCCAATAAAATAGTAGTCAAATCATAACTCCTCTCTAAGGGTGTCTTAATGTGTATGGTTTGAATATGTTGTCATCAATATAAAAAGGGAGGACTGCACTCCTATTATACAGTTCATCGAAACATAGGTTATATCACCTTCCTATTAATAAAAAAAAATGGAAATCAACATAACGCAATATTATATTAATAACACATAAGACCATGCAACATTATCTATTGATCTAAAACTTACATAAATGTACTTGTTGTAGTACGATATAGTTGTAAGTAAAGCTTTTGCTCTTGCCAAAAAACTATACTTTCAGACCATATATGGTACAACATGTTCATTGCTTCAATTAAAGTCTTGAAAAACTATGCAGGTTTTAAGCTAAAAATAAACCTGAAACAGAAGCTTTAATACTTCAGTTTGATCAATATAAATTTATTGGATTTTGCTTGCTAACACTTAAATGGTGCCGTCAGCAGCAAAACTCCACCAGTCACGTATAGTAAAACTTGATTGGATTAGCATATATACCTGATACCCCATAATTAGTATCATATTCTAGTAAGGATTATAATTCACTAAAAAGGAAGAATGCTTGAATAAGAAGAAAACTAGATAAGGAAGTATATTCTCTTTGAAACAAGGCAATCCTACAAGACTAAGGAATCTTATTCCTAAGAGGTTTATTTCCAATCCTTCTCTTCATAAACATCTTATTACATCTCATATGGGGAGAGATCATTCATTCTCATATTATATACATTCTACATCAAGCCATCATTCCGTCATCACCTCATCATCCAACACCATTCTACTTTATTCTACTCTACTTGCTTTATTATTATTTTCCCATACACAATACTGACTTAATCTTCAGAGTGTCTATGAGGAAACCCCGCCCTTTCACACAGCTTCCTCATCGACACAAGTTCCACAAGGCAAGGATACGATTCAGAGTTATCAAGTGGTGCCGTCTGTGGTAATATAATTGGTACAGACCCATAATCTGAAATTCCATATTGCAACCCATGATGATAAGCCCAAATCAAGGGTCAATTAATGCAAGAAACGACATCGATTCTTGACACAAATAAGAACAACACCGTCACCCTCAAATTTTTGAATTTTTGCTGCTCCTACAGAAGAATAATTTTGATAAAATAAAGATCGACTTCTTCATTAGCAGTAGCTACGAACATAAATATTCGTGACACCAAAGAGCGGGACAAGAGCACCTTAACAGATACGTTTTCTCTTCTCAATTATTTCTTTATTTTCATAAAATACTGATGATGAAACGTGACCACGACTCTACTTAGAGATGCATGCTCATAAACAAAGCACTATCATTACCGAGACATATTCACATATTTACATGCACACTTATAAAAAATAAAGATGCATCATATTATAGCTCTGAGCATAGAGATTAGAAAAACATGTGCTAATCCTGTTAGTATATCTTCAAAATATATCAAGATCTGACCATTAATTGCTAAGGAGGTCAAGCGATCCCAAGATTCTCGTTCTCTTGTTGTTTGTCACTACAGTTAAACAATACAAATATAGAGGCTACTTTGAGCACCTCAATATCAATATTTAGCACTGTCAATGATAAAAAAATCATGGCCTTTGGGACCTTGATCTACCTATTAGTCTCAGAGCAGTATGTTTGGGCAAGTATACAACTCATTCATGCAAAGCAAACAACGAACATAAATATTCGCCAACTCAAAGGAGGGAAAAGAGTACATAAGGAGATAAGTTTCTCTCCTAATTATTTATTTTTTAATTATTTTCATCTTATTCTTATATGAATATGTATAGCTTGTCACACAAGCACGTTTACACATCTACACATAGATGCTTGTCCATGAATACATGATTATTATTCATACAAAACATACATCAATCATATTGATATATTTATTACATGAGGATTGACCATCAAACGAGATCGTTTACACGATCCTAGAATTGTGGTTATGTTGTCTATCCTTACAAATAAGGAAAATGCATTTACTGAAGATGCTACTTTAAGCACCAATCAAGTCCAAACAATCAGACATTATGATCATCTCAGTATCTCACTCGGCATCAACATGCAGAAATTGTCAAATGACATCAGACACGCTATTAAGCAATACTAAATACAAACAAGCACTCATTAGTGCTTGGACAACAAATGATGGGCAAACCCAATATTCCTCTATTCCAAAAGCGGTGAAACCTTGGCTTGTCACCTAAACTACAAATGCTCATCTCATAACTCATACTGGGCAAACCTAAATTTGGTCCTTCAAAGCCCACATTCAGTCAATTACTAGCCCAAATTATTGAGCTTAGCTAAAGAGCTCAAACTCACTACCAGGATTACAACATCCTTCCTTTTGCAAAAATACTGCAAGCAGTAATACTTGAAAAAAATAAATATCAACATCAGCAAAATGTTCGAACTTGATAGCAATCATTATTCTGGCTAGACAGTTGGCATCAACAAAGCTATCAAAATATAAAGCCGAGCAACATTGAAATGCTTCTCCAGATCTCGAGTTGCTATATTGCACCGAGCATCTCCTAAAGTCGAGTATATTTGGAAACTCGCATCCTCGGGTTGTTATGTTGCACCGAGCATCTCACAAAGTCAAGTATATATGGAAACTCACATCCTCGGGTTGCTATATTGCACCGAGCATCTCACAAAGTCGAGTGTATATGGAAACTAGCATCTCGGGTCGCTATATTGCACCGAGCATCTCAAAGTCTAGTATATATAGAAATTATCATCCTCAGGTTGCTTTTTAGTATTGACGTTAAGTCTTGGGACTCCGAGCATTAAATTCCAACAATTGAAGCTGGTTCCTAGGTCGCTTTTCAGTACTGGGGTTAATCAACACGAAGTAGGTACCCTCAGGTCACTTCGTTCACTGAGGTTCAAAACTCGGTTTGTTTCATAAACACTGAGCATCTATAAGTCCAGCTGGCATCCTTATATTGTTCTATTCAGATACTATGATTCTAAGACTTGGTATACCGAGCATCTCAATGATCTCTGACTGAAGCTGGCTACCTCAAGTCATCTTTCAACAACATAAGTGATTTTTCATCAAAGACATTATCTCATGAAACTCGGAATCATCAGATCATCTGCTGAGTTACAAGTCATCTTTCATATTTATTCTCTAAAATCCAGAAATATTAGACAATAATCTACAAAACATGCTTCTTCAGCAGTTTTAAATCAGATACATCACAATCTTCAGAATTCTCAAAATGCTCAAAATCAGAACTTCATCAGAGACTCGGACATAAATATCCAAATAGACTTTCAGAGGGGACTCTTGATACCTCATACTCATATTCCTATTTGAACAAGGACACTTGCCCATCAAGTAAAGGAAATATGTCTAATTAGAAGGTTCCTATTTGGGAAAAGGTTCTCAAAAGGGCACAAATCCTACAAGACTAAGGAATCCTATTCCTAAGAGGTTTATGTCTAATCTCTATCTATAAATACATCTCATGTCATTCATTCATTCACACATCTTCTCATCTTCTTATACTCTATATCAAGATATCACTACATCAATCCATGGCTATCACCTCATCATAAACACTCATTCTACATCCCTTACTCTACTTTCCTTGCTTTATTATATTTTCTCTATACGAGTACTGACTTAATCTTCGGAGTGTCTATGGGGGAAACCTTGCCCTTTCACCCAGCTTCCTCGTCGATGCAAGTTCCACAAGGTAAGGATATGATTTGGAGTTATAACATACGATCCATTTCAGCCATGCACGTCCATACAGGCTGTATCAGTTGTGCTGGTACAGTTCGGGCGCACACCCTCGGACGTCACCTTTATCGGGCGAGGGTCTGCCAGTCCTCTAACATTGGCAGGGTTTGTTACAGTTGTCTTGGCGTGGTAGCGGTATCTTTATGCAGGCACATTGGTGACGATTTGGTGTACGAACTCATCCTCAAGTAGCTGGCAGACCAACGTGTCTTTCTCTTATGGGTTTGCTGATCGTGTTTGTCATCGTCGTTCATCCCTAGTTTTTTGCCAGCCACTTCATTTATTTTGAACGAGATGGGGGAGAAGATCATCATGGGTTTTTTAGGCCTTTGATTCTTTGTGGGCCCATTGGGCTCCGTCTTCATGGGCCGTATCCTTTCACAATATGAGAAATGAAAAAGTTCAAAATGAATGGAAAAAAAATAATATAAATGCTCCAATTTTCATTGGATATAGTATGGATATAATTCTCATTTTTTTTTTTGGAAATTGATATAATTCTTATTTATGCTTCTTATTCAATTGCATATTTTAATCAATTGGATCATTTTTTTTAAGAATTTTAATAAAAAATAAAATTTAAAAGAATGTTTTAAGAAAATTAAGGGTAAGGTAATACATTATACTTTAAGAGAAACTAAAAGAATCAAAAATAATTTGCATCACCATAATAAATACTTGAATAAATATTTTAAAAGATATATATATATATATATATATATATATATATATATATATATATATATATATTGATAACTTGATTCTGGAAC
>CATIWK010385820.1:0-11500 GCA_949634005.1 Mallotus japonicus
CTCATGTTGATAATGGTAAATTGGAACCTAGATCTAAAAAGTGTTTCTTTCTTAGGTATATGTCTGGCGTTAATGGTTATAAGCTTTATAATGTAATCTTTGATAAAAATTCTATGCTATATAACTTGTCTCTTAGAGACATTTATGATGAGTCTATACAGCAACAAAATATAGACACAAAGGTGGAGTTTCAGATTGGGACAGAATCCATACTAAAAGCTACATCAAATGAGAGTTCAAAGGTGCCTAATGATGATGAAGCTACCATACCTCAGTACTCTATTGTGAGGGATAGATCTAAAAGGACTATTAAGCCACCACAAAGATACGCTGAAGCAGATATAGTAGATTATGCATTAAATGTGGCCGAAGATATTAAAGCCGGTGAGGAACCATCTACATATAAAGAGGCAGTCAGTTGTATGGATTCAGAAAAATGGGTGATTGCCATGCATAAGGAGATGGAGTCTCTGCACAAGAATGGCACATGGGAGTTAGTGAAGTTATCCAAAGGAAAGAAAGTTGTTCGGTATAAATGGGTGTTTAAGAAAAAAGAATGCACTTCGGGTATTGATGATGCAAGGTACAAGGCTAGGCTTGTTGATAAGGGCTATAGTCAGATTCTAAGTGTAGGCTTCATAGATATGTTCTCTCCTATTGTAAAATATAGCTCAATTCAAGCTTTACTTGGGATTGTTGCAAGATATGATCTTGAGTTAGAATAATTGGATGTGAAAACAACATTCTTACATGGAGAGCTTAAGGAGAACATCTACATGCAGCAACTAAATGGTTTTGTTATTTCAGGGAAGGACAACCATATGTGTTTGTTGAAGAAATCTCTTTATAGGTTGAAGCAGGCTCTAAGGAAATGGTACAACAGGTTTAATGCTTTTACAATATTTTATGGGTTTAGACATAGCAACTATAACAATTGTGTTTATTTCAAGAAGAACCATGATGGGTCTTTTGTGTATCTTCTTCTCTATGTTGATGATATGTTGATTGTAGCTAAAGATAAAGAAGAGATTAGGAAGGTTAAGGCTCAACTTAGTGGCGAGTTTGAGATGAAAATTTTGGGTAATGCAAAGAAGATCCTTAGCATGAAGATTGTGAGAGATAGAAAGACCGACTTGTTGTATCTTAGTCAAAAGGGGTACATTAAAAGGTAGTACGTAGGTTTAATATGCACAGTTGTAATCCTGTAAGTACTCCATTAGCTTTACATTTTAAGCTTTCAACTTTGCTGTGCCCACAGTCAGATGATGAGATTGAGTATATATCTTGAGTTCCTTACTCTAGTGCAGTGGGTTCCTTTATGTATCCTATAGTTTGCACATGTCTGGACTTATAGTATGTCGTGAGTTCATTTAGTAGATACATGGCTAATCCGGGCAAAAAGCATTGGAAAGCAGTTCAGTGGATCCTTCGTTACCTGTGTGGCTCTTCAGGGGCGTATTTGCATTTTGGGAAAAATAAGGATGGAATTGTTGGTTTTATGGACTCTGATTTTACTGGTGATCTTGATAAAAGGATATCATTAACCGGGTTTGTGCTTTGCATTGGTGGTTGTGTAATTAGTTGGAAGGTAACATTGCAAGCTTCAGTTGTGTTGTCTACCATAGAGGCTGAGTACATGGCCATTACTGAAGCAATAAAGGAGGCTATTTGGTTGAAGTGGTTACTTGGTGAGCTTTATAATGATTTGAAGCTCATGACATTGTATTGTGATAGTCAGAGTGCTATTTACCTTACTGAAGATCAGATGTTCCATGAGAGGACCAAGCACATTGATGTTCGTTACCCTTACGTTCAAGAAATTATAGTTAAGGGTGGCATTGTTATGGAAAATGTCAATACTCTTGATAATCTCAATGATATGATTACCAAGTCACTTCCTTTGTCCAAGTTTGTGCATTGCTTGGACTTGATTGGTGTTTCTCGTTGATTGGTGCCCTTACGGGCTTTAGGAAAGAGTTGGAGTTTTGTGTTATTGTATTATTATTTGTGTTATGAAGTGTTTTGTATTTTTTGGGGCTGATTTTAGTACCTTGGAAATTCATGTCAACATGGAGATTATTGAGTTTATAATGTGAATTTTATGGAGATTTGATGGTTTTGAGGTTTTGGATTATGCCACGGTCGTGCTTAGGCTGTGTTAAGGTGTATGTTATGTTTAGTAAGGAGCACAAACTAAGCATGGGCATGTTGGTTCTTGTATTAAAATCTACCATTCTATCCAAAAAATGACACGACCTAAAGTATGTTCATATTATGGCTGTCGGCATCTACTATTTAGTCCAATGACCAGCACGACCTGAAGCACGGGTATGACATGGCCGTGTCACGAACAGTGCTATTGACCTCAATTTGGAAGCTATTTTTCTCCATATTTTGGCTCCACTTATACCCTAGTTGTATAAATACCTAATTTTAGGATTTGGCAATTAAGTTTTGATTATCGTTAGTTGCCCTAACACTCATTTATATGCTTTTTTACAATATAGTGAAATCCTCTCCTCCTCTACCAGTGGTTTTTCCCTGTCTTGGGGTTTTCCATGTAAATTCTTATGTGTTGTTTCTCGACTTCTTTATTTTACTATTATTCTTTTATATTTAATTATTTGTTTGTGCACTCTAATTGCTTCCGTCGCGCAACAGAGGCACTAGAGATTAAGCTAAAGAGGGAGCTTGGATTTGATTAATAACGATAAGGATCATTATGGCATAAAAAAGAGAGAATGTATTAGATCATATATAGACTTATGGACCTTATTACCTACTTGGTTATTTTATTTTTTTGTATACCAATGTTCTTATGCAACTAGATGTAAAAGTTTTAATGATGAGATTTGCAAAGCCCTATTCAATATGAAGCCTTTTAAGTTAAAGGAGTAGATGACGTCCATGTTTTCTTTTTTTTTTTTCAAAATAAATGGAAGTGTTATGCTCAAAATCTGCAAGTGCACAGATCATGAATTGTAGTATAAAAAGATATCATCCCATGAGGATTGAATATTGACTACTAATAATTTCATTCATTTTCCTAGCTAGTAAATAAAATTTAATGAATGATTTATAAGAAACTAATAACAAAATTATAAAAAACTAAGCTTTAAAAGAAAATTTCAATTGATAAAACATAGAGCTTGTTTCACTATTTTAGATCGATCATGAACAACTTAGTTATTTTTTTCTTTGATTTTAGTGAAGGGTAATTGCTTTATTTTATTTAATGTCTCTTTAGAGTTCAATTAAGGACATTAAAATTAAAATCTAACCTGCTTATGTGGTTAAAGGTTAATCGAAGCTCATTAAATTCCTTAACAATTATTTGATCTCTAAAGAGCTCGCCTACTTCTATAGTCGAGTGGTTTAAGTCCTATGAGTTTTAAGCTAGTAAATTATCTAACGTTTTGTTGGTTAATCAACTCATAAACCTGTAATCAAACGTGTTGAACCTTGAGGGGTAAAATAGTCATTTTTTATGGTCACAAGTAATTAAGTAAAATTATATTTAATTTATGTGTTTAAGTGTTTATATTTAGGTCAATTAAATTTGCAATATTCAGTCACAACATAAGTAATGAAAAATGCATCATGATCATAACTGCACAAGTCAAGCAATAAAAAGTGATAACTTGTCTATCATGAGTGGTGATGGACTTATCATGAGTGGTGACAAAGGGACAAAATTGAAGATCGAATTTTATATCAAAAGCCGGAGTCGGATTTGGTCAAATTTGATGGGAATCTTCATTATAAATGGTCATAAGCAAATTCCAATCATAAAATAAATTTTCAAGAAAAATTATTGAAGTTCAATTTGAAAAATTCCAAAAGTTCCTGAGAGTTGTCATGACCAGTGTCACCACCATAGTCATGAGCAAAGTGAAGTCATGACTTACTCGTCATGAGTGGTGAAAATTTGTCATGAGTAATGACGATTAGGTCTGATCGCCAAATCTACATTTAAAATTCTAGAAGCTCGTCATAACCAATGTCACCACTAATGTCATGATCATAACTTCACTGTTACTATCAATGATGGTAGCATCACAACTCAAGAAAGTACGGAAATTCAAATCTCTATCTTGGCGCCCCAACTGTCAAGACCAATGATGATTTTCACGAGTCATGACAAAGTTGTAGAGTTCTTTATTTTTAGTGGTTGAACGACTCTTTTTACATTTACTGCACCTCCAACAACTCTTTTTACATTTACTCATAATTAAGCTGGAAGATGAGAATGAAGTTGAGCAAAAACCCTAAGAGCTATCTTTGAGCATTTATTCTTGAATTTAATTTTCAACCACCTAACATCTTCATCTTTAATTTTTTGTAATTTTTTTTATCTCAACAGTGTTCTTGACTGTAGATTGGTGAGTGTTTAATATAATCATTCAATAGCTCAATAGTGAAATTGAGTGAGTTGGGATTGAGATTTAAATACTTGTAAGCTAAGAGGATTGTTCTTAGCGCTTGGATATTGAGTATGAGCCTTGTGAAAAATACTTGGGTTTGAGTATGAGCCTTAGGAAAACACTTGGATAGCTTAGATTTAAGCTTGTAAGGGTTTGATCTACACCTTGAAGTATATTGATAGTGGATTGAAACTATCAACAAGTGGTTGAGGAGAGGATGTAGGCTTTGAGGGTCGAACCTCTATAAATTCCTTGTGTTTTTTCTTGCTCTTCTTCGTTATTCTATTGTGCTTTAACCCTTTATTAGCTTGCTCTTTGTGATAAAACAAAATTCATTATTTAGCTTAAAAAGCCAATTCATCCCCCCCCCCTCTTGGCACTTGTGGAATTACATTTGGTA
This sequence comes from Mallotus japonicus, assembly GCA_949634005.1. Classification (NCBI taxonomy): domain Eukaryota; kingdom Viridiplantae; phylum Streptophyta; class Magnoliopsida; order Malpighiales; family Euphorbiaceae; genus Mallotus; species Mallotus japonicus. Next base: position 4,825 of record CATIWK010385820.1, read on the forward strand.
TAAGAGCTTTGGTCTCTATTCTTAAAGATTTAACCATCTTAGAGAAAAGATCATGGCTTCCACAAGTCAAGTTATTGAACCCCCCCCCCTCCTCCCGCGTGCGATATTCATGCTCGTAGCTACATTAGACCTCTATTCTTTGATGGTACCGATTATGCATATTGGAGAAACAAGATGGAAATGTTTTTTGATAGCTAAGGAGTAAACTTATGGGATATTATTGAAGAGGATTGGAGTTTTCCAAAAGAAAGATAATGAAGGCAATGAAGTGATCATTTCTAGAAAGGAATGGAGTGATAAGCAATCTAAAGTCAACTTGAGAAATAGCAAAGCAATTACTATTCTCTATTGTGGCTTAAGTATGGAAGAATACAATGGAATAGAGCATTTAAGGTCATCCAAAAAAATTTGAAAATGTCTAAAGACCAAGCATGAAGGTACTAGTCAAGTCAAGAACAAGAAATTACAAATGCTTAGAAGAGAATATGAATTGTTTGAGAGAAGCCTAATGAAAAAATTAGTGAGATGTATAGTAGACTTATCACTCTTATCAACTCTATAAGGAAACTTGGCAAGAAATTTTTAAATGAAGATGGCAACAACAAAATCCTTATAAGTTTGCCTTAAAAGATTTAGAAAGCTAAGATTGCTTCAGTTGAAGAAAAAAATGATCTTTCTACTCTACCCACATATGAACTTCTTGGGAAGCTTCTCACCCATAAAATCAAAATGAATCAAATGGTAGAGGAAGAGAAGGCTAAGAAGGAAAAAAGTATTACTCTCAAGGAAAGTAAAGATACTAGTGATAATGACTCAAGTGAGAATGATGATAAGTATGCCATGATTTCTAAAAAAGTAAGAAATCTCATCATAAAGAAGAGAAGGGGATTTAAGAAGAAAGACTCAAACAACAAGAATCAAGTTATTTGTTATGGATGCAACAAACTAGGTCACATCAAATCCGAATGCCCAAAGTTGAAGAAATTCTTTAAGAAAGAAAAGAAGCAAGCACTTAAAGTAACTTGGGATGATTCTAGTGAGTCTAGTGATGATGTCATCGATGAGGAAGTTGCCAACCTTTGCTTCATGGCCTTAGAAGAACCTTCAAGTGATAAGGTAACTCTAGACTTTAAATCTAATAATGAGATGTTACTTGCTTATGAAAAATTGATGTATAAATATGATAAATACTTGTCTAGAATTAATTCACTCAAAGAAATGGTAAAAACTCTAGAAGAACTTGAGAAATCAAGGTCCTCTAATGAAGAGTTAACCAATTCACTGAATGAAAGTAATTCTAAGAAAGTTGAGATTGCTAATGAAAATGCAAAACTTATTGAACAAAATGTATTTTTAGAAAATGAAAATGGCAATCTCAAAGAATCCATCTTTAAATTTTAATAAAGGAAATGAAATTATTAATGGCATGATCTCTATGACTTCCACTCCGTTAAAGTCTAAAGGTGGTATTGGTTTTAAAAATGCTCATGTTAGTACGTCAAAGGTTATAAGCCTAAGTACTCCAATTACTAAGGTTTACAAAAAATCTAGTCTTGAAACCAATGGACCTAAAACGTCTAATAACAAAAAGACTAACAAATCTAGAGCGAAGAGCTCAAGAGGACTTAAGCCTAGGAAACCCAATCATGCTCATTCTCATGGTTTTAAAACAAAAGAGTATGCACCAACATTAGATGCAATTATTTTGGAGTGATGGGACATAAAAATTCTAGATGTTATAGTAGAAAGACTCATTTAAGTTACTCAAATGATGAATCTTTCAATGCTAACCCCCAAGGACCTAAGTACATTTGGGTACCTAAAGTGAAATGAACCATTTCCTTCTAAGTGTGCTTGGAATCCATAATATGTAAAAAGAAGTTATCTAAATAGTGGATGTTCAAGGTACATGACCGAGAAGGCCAACCTCCTCACTCATTTAGAGATGGAAAAGGGAGGTAAAGTTATATTTGGTGACAATGCCAAGCGTAAGATCATAGGCATTGGTCATGTTAGTAAGAAAGACTCTATTTATATTAAAGATTTTCTTTTAGTTGATGGCTTAAAGCACAACTTAGTGTTAGTCAATTATATGATAAAGGTAATATATTGACTTTTGAATTAAATAAATGCTTTGTAATTCATGTGGAAGAGAACAAAGTCATTTTCAATGGTGAAAGACTCAACAATGTTTATACTATTGATCTATCCTCTTTGACTAACTGAGGTGTTGAGTGTTTTATTGCCATTAAGGATGACACTTGGATGTGGCATAGGAGACTTGGTCATGCTAGCATGGAGCTCATTGGAGATCTAAGCAAAGGTGATCATGTCATTGGCCTCCCTAAAGTGAAGTTCCAAAAGGATAAAGTGTGTGCAGCTTGTCAAATGGGTAAGCAAGTGAAAAGTTCATTTAAACCCAAAAATAAGGTAACTTCCACTAGACCTCTTCAATTGTTACATATGGATTTATTTGGTCTTTGTAGAGTTGCTAGCCTAGGTGGTAAGTACTATACATATATTGTGGTTGATGACTACTCTAACTTCACTTGGGTACTTTTTCTTGCTCATAAGGATGATAGCTTTGAAGCTTTTAAAATTCTTGCAAAAAGAATTCCAAAATGAAAAAGGTTTTAAAATTTCTTCTTTAAAGAGTGATCATGGAAAAGAATTTGAAAATGATTCTTTCAAAACCTTTTGCAATGAAATGAGGATTTCTCACAATTTTTCTTCTCCTAGAACACCTCAACAAAATGAGGTTGTTGAAAGGAAAAATAGAGTTTTGGTTGAGATGGCAAGGACTATGCTTAATGAATACAATTTGCCTAAATACTTTTGGGTCCAAGCTATCAATACCACTTGCTACATTTCAAATAGAGTTTTCATTAGGCCTATTTTAAATGAAACTCCTTGTGAGCTATGGAATGGTAGAAAGCCTAAGATCTCATATCTATGAGTATTTGTATGCAAGTGCTTTATATTGAATACTAAAGACAACCTTAGAAAATTTGATGCCAAAACAGATGAGGGAATCTTCCTTGGCTATGCAACTTCTAACAAGTCATATAGAGTCTTCAATAAAAGAATTTTAGTTGTAGAAGAATCTATGCATATTGTTTTTTATGAGACTAATCCATTTGAGCCTATAAAGGTTATTATTGTTGATGATGATGATGTATGTATCCTTGAAGAGCTAAATCAACAATAAGGAGCAATGAAGAATGATCAAGATATTTCCCCTCCTATTAAGGCATCTCAAAATGTGGTAGATACTAAAAAGGAAGAAGTTATAGAGGAACAAGTAGCTCCCACAACTTCAATTATTCATGAAGATCTTCCTAAGGAGTAGAACTTCAAGAATGGCCATCCTAAGGATTTGATTATTAGTGAGACATCAAAAGGGGTAACTACTAGACACTCTCTTAAACATTTAAATAGTCTTGCCTTCATCTCTCAAATTGAGCCAAGGAATGTTGATGAGGCCTTGAATGATAAAAGTTAGGTTCTTTTAATGCAAGTGGAACTCAAATCAATTTGAGAGAAATAAGGTTTGGAATTTAGTCTCTAAACCTAAGAATTATCCTATAATTGGCACCAAGTGGGTTTTTAGAAACAAACTTAATGAATTATGTGCAATTACTAGGAATAAGGCTAGGTTGGTGGCTAAGGGCTATAATCAAGAAAAAGGTACAGATTATGATGAAACATTTGCTCCATTTGCTAGATTAGAAGAAATTAGGATGTTATTTGCATATGCATCATACAAAAATTTCAAACTTTTCCAAATGGATATGAAAAGTGCATTTTTAAATGGCTTTATTGAGGAGGAAGTCTATGTTGAACAACCTTTGGGTTTTGAGCAACATGACTTTCCCAATCATGTTTTCAAATTGTCAAAAGCTTTGCATGGTTTAACGCAAGCTCCTAGAGCTTGGTATGAAAGATTGAGTGCATTTTTTTTAAAAAAAATGGTTTTTCCAAAGGCAAAGTTGACAGCACACTTTGCATTAAAAAGCATAAAGATGACATTCTCATTATGTAAATATATATTGATGACATTATATTTGGTGCTACTAATGAGCTTTTATGTGAAGAATTCTCTAAGTGCATGAAGAGTGAGTTTAAAATAAGTATGGTGGGAGAACTTAAATTCTTCCTTAGGCTTCAAATAAAGTAATGCACAAATGGAATCTTTATCAATCAAGCAAATTACACCAAGGATTTGCTCAAGAGATTTGGGATGGATGGAGCAAAGGCAAGAAAGACACCTATGAGCACCACCATCAAACTTGACAAAGATAAGAATGGTAAGAGCATTGATAAAAAGAAATATCAAGGTACGATAGGTAGTCCTTTTTACCTTACCGCAAGTAGGCCTGATATTATGTTTTTCGTGTACATGTGTGCTCATTTCAATCATGTCCTAAAGAGTCTCATTTAAATACGGTTAAATATATTTTAAAATATTTTGTTGGTAAATTTTATTTAGGACTTTGGTATCATATAAGTGCATTATTTGATCTTATTTCCTATTTGGATGCGCACTATGCTGGGAGTATCCTAGATAGGAAAAGTACGTCCAGTACTTGTCAATTTCTAAGAAATTCTCTTATTTCTTGGTTTAGTAAGAAACAAAATTTGGCTGCATTATCCACTACCGAAGTGGAGTATGTTGTCGCGAGTTGTTGTTGTGCATAAGTGTTATGGATTAAACAACAAGTCATGGACTTTGGATTGGTTCTTGATCACATTCCAATTAAATGTGATAATACAGGTGCAATAAATTTATCCAAGAACTCAATTCAACATTCTAAGAGTAGTCACATTGACATTAGGCATCATTTCTTGAGTAATCATGTGCAAAAAGGTGATGTTGTATTGGAATTTATTGATATAACTAACCAACTTGCGGATATATTTACCAAACCTCTTTGTGAAGAAAGAATGAACTTCATCAAAAGAGAGATTGGCATGTTGGATGGCAATTCATTGTAATATGTGTTTATTTGTGTCATTGTAATCAATTGTTTGAACCTTGAGTGATCAATTTGATATATCCTTGAACTTTGATTGATTGTAATACAACATTAAATTGGTCCCTATTGTATTTGAAATGGCTCAACCCAAGTTTGAAGCTTTATTTTTGAAAATTATGGATTTTAATCATGATCATTATACTTTAGTTACTGGTGGTGAAAGTTTTATTTTTCAAAATAAATTCATATTTTATTTAAAATTATAGCTGGTAAAATAATTTTCATAACTGTGATGACCCAATCACTGGTCATAATTCATCTGTCATTAGTTTTGATGCATTAAATTTTTGAACTAATGGTCAAATTACCCCCTTGAACTTGTGGCAAAAGATCAAATAGACCGAATTTAAACTATTTCAGCAAATTAGTCCAATTTTTTATTTTTAAGACTAAATAGATCCAAATGTTGATAAGTTAAGGGCGTGTCTTTCACGCTCCAATATATTAAAATAATAAGTAAGAGACAAATTTACCCCTTATGTGTTATTGAAATTTCTAATAGTACCCCTTTTTTGTTCATTTCTTTTATTAAAATTTCTTAATTATTCTTTTTTTTTAAGAAAGGTGGATTATATTAATAAAAAGGATTACAACTTATCAAGAGAGACTAAGGATAACAAAAACCCAGGTACCTCTGATGAATCCCAACCATGAATAAAAGAAAAAGAAGCTTTAGTTAGAGAATGCGCAACCACATTTGCTTCTCTTTTAATAAAAGACATAAAAACATTCCTACAATCATGAAGGAGTTTACTACAAGCAGCAACAATGATGCCAAACTTTGAGGTATCACAAGGAAGACCATGAACAACATCGACCAAAACTTTAGCATCAATCTCGGCCTGAATATTAGAAAGACCATGGTCAAGAATCCAACTAAGCGCCTCTTTTAAACAGATTGCTTCCGCAAGGCGAGCTTCAAACATACCAATTAAACTCTTTGTATAGTAATGAAGAACATCACCATTTCGATCTCGTAAAAACATACCGAAACTAATTTTCTCTTTTTTTTATTACTTAAACTTTCTATATTCAATGAGGAAAATATAAAAATAAATGAAAATGCAAAAATCAAATAATTAGTACCCTTAGCTAAAAAAAAATCAATGCCTTTTTTTTTTCTTTACCATCTTCATGACTTCCTCACTCAAAAAAAAAAAATATATATATATATATATATATATAAGGCACTCCAATAATAGGCAAATGCAGAATGTATCACTTCAAAACTGAAATCTATTGATCCAAACACTTTGTAAAACTTCCCTTTAAAAAAAAAAATCTTGTCAAGTGTTTTCTAACTTCTCAACACCAAACAAAGCATGAGAAGAACACACAGCTTTTATTATCTCATCCGCAATTTCTGTATAAGCCCACCCACTCACCCACTTCAAAACATTTTTACAAAAAAACATACAGTAGAAAATGAATTCTTGAAATACATATCAACCTACTTCAAAAAAATTTTACAAAAAAACACACAGTAGAAAATGCATTCTTGAAATATATATCAACCCACTTTAAAAAATTAAATCAACCAAAGAGTCCCAATGTAACTCTACCACAAAAAGAAAAACGATGATGAAAAAAGGTCAAAAAAAATCAAAGGATTCAAAACTCATGCCCACTACTGTCACCTC
>CATIWK010385821.1:0-12427 GCA_949634005.1 Mallotus japonicus
AGTACCCAAATCCTTCATCTCAAATTCTTTCCCTAACAAAGCTTTTAACTTAATGACATCATGCGTATTCTTAGCAGCAATAAGCATATCATCAACATACAGTAACAAAAAAAATAAAAGAACCATCATCGAGGCTCTCAACATAAATACAACAATCATACTCATAGCGCCTGTAGCTAATTTAAATCATGTATGAATCAAATCACTTGTACCTTGTCTTGGAGATTACTTCAATCCATACAAGGATCTCTTCAATTTACATACAAGATGTTCTTGCCTAGGTTGGGTGAACCCTTCTGGCTACTCCATGTAAATCTGCTCCTCTAAATCACCATGAAGAAATGTTGTCTTCATATCCATCTGCTCTAAGTGCATATCCTAGTTAGTTACCAAGGCTAACACTGCCCTGATAGAAGTATGTCTAACCACAGGGGAGAAAATCTCATCATAATCAATCCCCTTTTGCTGTGAGTACCCTTTTGCCACTAGTCAAGCCTTAAAATTTTCCCCATCTTTTTCTGATACTGCTGGTTTTTTCTTGTAGACTCATTTACACCCTATAGCCTTCTTTCCTTTAGGTAGTTCAACAAGCTCACGTGTACGATTTTTATGCAAAGACTCCATCTCCTCTACCATGGCACCCATTCATCTATCTTTCTCCTCACTAAGTATAGCCTCCTGAAAAGTTTGTGGATCTCTACTGCTAATAAAAAGAGCAAAAGAAGCCAAATCGTCATACCTAAACCTACTTGAAGGCTTTACGATGCATCTCTCTCTCTCTCTAACTATGTTGTAGTGCTGTGCTTCACCTGAAGTGGAGCTTGTAGGTTTTGAACTAGAACTTTTAGCCCTTTCATTGTCTAGGACTTGGGGTTCTAAGTTCACTTGCACTACCTTTGAACTGGAACTGTTTCCTTCACCTGCTGGCACATCACTTTTATCTTTTTTTTTGTAATATAAACTGCTCATCAAATATTGCATCCCTGCTAATCACCACCTTTTTTGACACTAGATCCTGACACTTATATCCTTTTATACCTCTTACAAAGCCTAAGAAAATACACTTCTTGGACTTTGGATCAAGTTTAGGCCTCTCATCACTGGATATATGCACATAAGTGGGACAACTAAAAATCTTTAAATTTCCAAGATCAACTAGATTACTTGTCCATACCTCTTCTGCAACCTTTCCTCCTAATGATGCCCATGGTGATCTCTTGATGAGGTAGCACGCCATACTCACAGTCTCTGCCCAGAAACTCTTAAGAAGCCCTGCATTCAGTCTCAAACACCTTGCCCTTTCAATGATAGATCTGTTCATCCTCTTTGCCATACTATTTTACTATGATGTCTTGCGAACCCAAAAGTGTCTCTGAATACCATGCTCTTCACAAACTTTCTGAAACTGTGATTCTGTGTATTTTGTCTCATTGTCTGATCTCAAATATTTGATTTTTCTCCCTGTCTAGTTTTCCATCTCTGCTTTCCACTGCTTAAACTTAGCAAAGACCTCAAATTTCTATTTCAAACAATACACCCAGACTTTCTTAGAAAAATCATCAATAAAAGTGATAAAATATTGAGGCCCGCCCAATGACAATTCTTTAATAGGCCCCCATACATCAGAATGTACATAATCAAGAATTCCCCCTGTTTTATGCTGACCAGTCATAAATCTAACACTAGACTATTTTTCAAGCACATAAAACTCACAGAATTCCAATTTACAGCTTTTAATACCCTTTAACAGATTTTTTTTATGTATTTCAATCATCCCACGCGCACTAAGATGACCTAGACGCATGTGCCACAGTTTTGTACTATCATCATCTGACTCAACTGATGCAACTCTACCTAAAACAGTATTCCCTAGTAGTTTATAAATATTTCCCTGCAGTTTATTTCCCTTTCATTACAGTCAATACACCCTTAGTTACTCTAATATTTTCCCTATCTTCATCAGATTTATATTGAAAACCATTAGCATGTAACGTGGGGAAATCAGATTCTTTCTCAGGTTTGGTATATGCCTAACATCACATAAGATCCTAACAACACCATCATGCATCAAAATTTTAATTATTCCTATACCAGCAATAGTACAAGGTTTATCATTACCTGAACAGACACAGCTAAATGAACCTGACCTGTATGAGGTGAACCACTCCTTGTTAGGTGTCCTATGATAAGAGCATGCTGAATCAAGAATCCATGCATCCGTGAGTTGATTTTATGAAACTGACAATATATCTCATCACCGAAGTTTGAATCATCATTCTGGACCACATTTGTAGACTTTGACGAGCCATCGTTCTTCTTGTTGTCATCATGCGCTTTTTTCTTGGACAGTCTTTCTTCATATGTCCATAATCTTTGCACTTAAAGCACTGAACTGCTTTTCTACTTCTAGATTTTGACCTAGACTTCCCTCTTGCAGAACCTTCTCTACCCTGTTTCCTACCACGGTCCAGATTTCCTTTCACATACAGTCCTTCACCTTGAAATTCTTCACTTGCATTCTATTTTCATTGGTTAAGAGCCAACAATGCTGTAGTAATCTCCTCCAAGCTAATGGATTGTTTTCCATATGTAAAGGTAGTCACCAAGTGTTCGTAGGATGGCGATAAAGAATATAGCAGTATAATTGCTTTGTCCTCGTCCTTCATCTTCACATCAACTCTAACCAAATATGTGATTATTTGATTGAAGACATTGACATCTTTTTACCAAATTCGAACCAACCTGCATCTTCAGCCCATATAGCCTTTGCTTAAGATACAGCTTATTCGTGAGCGATTTCGACATATACCGACTCTCCAGTTTTTGCCATACCTCTCCTGGAGATTTAATGTCCATAACTTGGTACATAATCTCATATGCCAGACATAGCCATATGGTTCCCGTTGCCCTATGTTGTAACTCCTCCTAATCAAGATCATCCATGCCTTCTAGTTTCTTTGCCCGCAGCGCCCTCAGAATCCATTGTGGCGTTAACAAATCCTTTACTCTGTGTTTTTCACAATCTGAAATTTCTAGTTCCATCGAACTTCCCCACTTTGAATTTTGCACCGAAATGTAAAACCATCGCAACTGCTCTGATACCAGTTGTTGCAAAATAACACAGTAGTAACACAAGAGTAAAAAGAGAAAAAAAAAAGAAAATGGACATAGAGATTTAACGAGGTTCGACAATGTGCCTACATCCTCGGAAGCTTGCAGTTACAGTGTATTTTTATTAGAACTGCCAACTTATAGGGTTACATATACATCATATATATAATGAAATAAGTACGGTACATATTACAAAATCACCCATGTACCATACCGCTGGGCGTTACCCCAGCAACCCCAACCCATCTAACCGTAACCCCACATAAAACCGAGAAACTCCCCCAAATACATGAGCCATACACAATAATTTATATATAATAAATGACAATTTTAAATTTTTATTACTTAAAACATAATTCTTTATAAATAGTAAAAATTATTTTAATCAAATAAAAATTTTAATTAATCAAATATTTTATACTCAATGCAACTATAAACCTACAATAATTCGGATAACTAAGATATAAATGCTAACATTTTTTTTTTAATTTTCTGTCAATTGGTATATGTAAAAATATTTAAATATTATTCAATATATTTATTAATTTGAACTAAATTAAATCCTTTAATTCATATCTATGTTAATTTGTACGATATGTAATAATTATTTTAAGGTTGCTAAAATAAATAGTATTTTCGGTCAAAAAAAAATAAATAGTATTTTAAGTAATTATTGATAATCTTAGATAATAAATGAAATATATTTTAAACTTTATCTAAATCTCCTCGTAACAATTCTAGGGAGAAGAAGAAGGTTCATAAAAGGAAACTTCAACACCTTATAAATTTTAAATAATTCACTTTATAGAAGAGTAAAAAAATATTGATTTTTTTAGTATATATAATCATCAATTTTAAAGAAAATAAAAAAATAATTTATTAAAATTTAATATCTCAAGTTTATTGATGATTAAAATTTTTAAGGGATTACACATATTTCTTAATTATTAATTTTTTTTTAAAAAAATAAATGACTTACAAAAAATAGATAAAAATAATAAAACCATGTAACGATTTAAATTTTTAACAATTTTTGTGAAGGTTATTCTAGTAAATATTTTTAATTAGTTAGTAAATAAAAATTTAATTGGCTAAATATTAAAAGTATAATAATTCAATCAGTTATAATCTAAAACATAAGGATTTAATTGAATATTTTGTAATCTAAAATTTTAACTGAAGGCCTCAATGTGCACAAAAATAAAATATATGAGAATTCAATATATATAAATTAATATATAAGGATTAATATAGATTGAAATATTAAAAAAAATCATTTTAATGTTTTACTGATAAAAAACTGGTTTAATCGACAGGTAGAACTATTAGAAAGTTTTTTAATTATAGAATTTGATTATAAACATTATCTTTAAGGACTTTATTGTAAAAATAACAAAATTTGTAGTACTGAAAGTGTTCTTATCCCAAATTTATATGAATATTTTATGCTCATTTTGGTTCAAATCAATAAAAAAGTGTCAATCATGGTTGATTTGATTGGTTCCATTGTCAGAACTAAAGCGTTTTTCAGTTCAAGTCTCCGCTACCATTCTTGTGTTTCCCTAGTTATTGTATTTGGAAGAAGCTTTTCGTTCCTTTGCTGGGATAATTATATTTTTGGTGTCTTAATTTTTCAGTATTTGTTATTTGAGTATCTGATTTTTTTTTTTATAATCAAGTGTCTGAACTTTTGAAAAACATACAAATATAGTGTCTCTGGCTGATTTAATGCTGACTGGGTGCTCAGTCAGATCAAATAGGATCCACTTTTATCTCAGTCATTAACCATATCATTTACCAGATGTGCTGTATTATTTAAAGGTTAAAATTATCCTTATTCAGTCACCCTTCTTGTCTACCATGTCTGCTGCAAAAGTTACTGTTGAGGTTATTTTTGTCAATTCATAATATTTAATAAGGATATTTTTGTCATTTAAATAATGCAATACACATGGCATATGACATAGCTAATAACTGAGATAAAAAGTGGATCCAGTTTGATATGACTTAGCATCCAGTTGGTTGGAGACACTAAATTTGTATACTTTTCAAAAGTTCAGACACTTGATTGTAAAAAAAAAAATCAGACACTCAAATAACAAATACTGAAAAGTTAGAACATCAAAAATGTAATTATCCCTTTGTTTGCTTATTTGAGAGAAGCTGAGCTCTTGTTTAATTTTGGAAATAATTTTTTTTTGAAAAATATTTTTAAAAAAATTAAAAGAATAAAATTTATTATTTAGATGTGATATTTTTTATTAGAAAAATTATTTTAAAAATTTTTCAAATTGTAACATATATTAAAAAAACTAATAAAAATATGTTTTTCCATAATTTTCAATTAAAAAGTTTGGATCTGAACTTTTTTTCTCTTTGTGAAATTCAGTTGAACTCCTCTATCTATGCCTTTTATGTCCAACGATTGGTCATTGTTGTAGCAAAGACATAACTGCTGTAAAAAGTGATGGCCCCTTTGTGCATCAGTCAAACGGTAACTTATCTTTTAATTTCTGTCACCATCCATTTAAAGGAAAGAATGGCTCCCTATATTGGGAACCATCAAAATTTAGATTTGCTACCTTTTGGCGTGCGCCCCTCTCCTTCACTGGCGAGTACTCCAAGGAGAGAGCTGAGATGGCCCTTGCCAACTCCTCTGGCGAAACCGATCAGGGATTATGAGGCGGTGGGGACAAACTAAACCGTTGAAGGTAGTGAACTATATAGAATTAGTGTAAAATTGCATTTTTTTTTTTTTTGGTTTGGTCCCATACCAGAGGATGGAGATGAGCAGAGGGAGATATGCAGTTTGATAAGAGTTTCAGATATAAAACATGTCCTAATTTACTATTTGAAATCCTATTGTAATCATTAATATAATAGTATAATAAATAAATTTAAAATATATTAAATAAATATAAATCAATAATAAATTAATTAAATAAATATAAATAATATAAATTAATAAATTATTAATTAAATTGATAAATTATGAATATAAATTAATAGATAATATTTAAATTAATAAATAAATTAATACTTATTATAAATTAATTATTATGTAAAATTGTTAATATAATTAATGCAAATAAGATAATTAATTTATAATAATAAAATAGGGATATTCTACTATTATTTTATTTTTTTAATACTTTGTTTTTACTTTGTATTTATTACGATAGGATGAAGGTGTTTTCCATCGTTCAATGGTGATTATAAATAAAGTAAAACTTACTTTTTAAAAAGTACAGTAATCATAGAATGCACCATTTAAATTTTTTTTATAAAACAAATAGATTTAATATTAAATATTATCATATAAATCATAATTATAATTATTGTATTAAACAAAAAATTACTATAATAAATTTTATTAAAAAATAAAAATTATGAAAGTATGAAAAAGTGCAAATGAAAAATTAACAAACATGATTTTTTATTTAAAAAAAAAAAGAAATGAAAACTGAAAAAAGGAAGAGAAAATATTTTCCAAAACTTAAAAACCTCAAATTGGCACCATATTTAGTAGCAAAAATTTCTTAACTAACAAAAGAAGAAGCTATTAGTCTGTTTGCTTTATTCTATATATTTGCAAGATAACAAAGGAAAGAAGTATTTATCTACTGCCCCCATTGCCTTATGTGGTTGCAGATAGGACTAAGTGGAGCACTTGAAACACTCTGTGGTCAAGGCTTTGGTGCGAAGTTATATAAATTGCTGGGATTGTATCTACAAGCATCCTGCATTATATCCTTCTTCTTCTCTGTCATCATAGCAGTAATATGGTTATATACGGAGCCCATTTTGATCATGCTGAATCAAGATCCTGAAATATCGGCAATCGCTGCTCTCTACATGAAGTATCTTATTCCTGGATTATTTGCATATGGATTTCTGCAGAACATCTTGAGATTCCTTCAGACACAATCTGTAGTCATGCCTCTTGTCCTATTTTCTGTGATACCAATGTGTGTTCATATTGGTATCACATATGCTTTTGTTCATTGTACACCTCTTGGTTTCCGAGGAGCTCCGATTGCAGCTTCAATTTCGCTATGGATTTCAGTTCTTTTGTTGGCCATTTATGTGATTTGTGCAAAGAAATTTGAGCACACCTGGTATGGATTTTCGTTCCAATCTTTTTGCTACATTCTGGTCGACTTAAAACTAGCCTTGCCTTCTGCTGCAATGGTATGGTAAGAATCATCAAATATTCAATTACAGATACAAATTCTCTTCTGAAAACATCCATTTTAATTGTTTGCCACATGCAAAAACGATTAATTTAGAGTGCGATAGTAACTCTCAGAAAGTAATAATAATAATAATAATTCAGAGTGCGAGTGTGAATTATAATTTGCACTCTTCCATTTTAAATTAATAATTTGCTCACGTGTCAAACAACTGTGGATAGTAAAAAAAAAATTATCTACTTGCCATTTTAAATTGTTTGACACATTGGAAATTTAAGGTGGGAGAGTGTATTATAATTTCGAGAATGATTTTTGTAGCAGCTCGCTACATAAAGCGGGTCACGAATTGACAAAAAAAATTAAGATTTCCATTTCATACAGTCCCTGCTCATGGTGCAAAATAACTTTATAAAAAAAAAATTTAGAATTTAGCAGCCCACTATATGGCGGGTGCTATGCTTATCATTGATCCACCCCACTCTAAATTGATATTTTGCATGAGTGTCAAACAATTAAACTGGACAATAAAAAATTCTCTCCTGCCCTGTCTGGAGAGAATTCTTGTCCATTCATTTACTAGAAGCCTAACCAAAAAGTTTTATTTGATTCAGTTGCTTAACCAGTTGATTGTTTTGGCAGCTTGGAGGATTGGGCTTTTGAAATTCTGGTGCTCTTAGCAGGACGGATGCCCAACTCTAAAATTACTACTTCACTGATTGCAATGTGGTATGGATACTTTCTACTGTCACTAGCTCATTGCTCTGCAACTATAAGGCTTTTCTTGTCATGATTTCTGGTAGTTTACTGCTTTGATTCTGGTTCCCATTTGGGTTTACTATTTCAGCGTGAATACAGAAACTGTAGCTTTCATGTTTGCCTACGGTCTCGGTGCTGCTGCAAGGTTAGCTGGTGAAATTGTTTTTAATGGGTTCCGATTACAAATTGCAAAGTTTTAACAGCAATTTCAAGTTTCAAATATTCTGTTTTAGATGCTAAAATTACAGACATCCTATGACAGCACTAGGATTTCCAATGAACTTGGAGCAGGAAACACTGACCAAGCCAAGAATGCCATTGCTGTGACTCTCAAAGTATCTGTCCTCCTTGCCCTTATAGTTGTGTTGGCTCTAGTCTTTGGTCACAACATCTGGACAAGCTTATTCAGTGACAGCACTATAATAACACAGGAATTCGCATCCATGCGGCCCTTTATTGCGATTTCAATTACTCTTGATTCAATCCAAGGCGTCTTATCAGGTTTCAAACATTCGCCACTTTCACTACAATGATCAGCAGTTTATTTTTTATTGCATTTTGTATCTCTTAGTTAACAATTAAGGGTTTCGATGCTATAGGAGTGGCCAGAGGATGCGGTTGGCAGCACTGGGCTGTGTATGCTAACTTGGCAACATTCTATTTCATCGGCATGCCGATAGCTTGTCGTCTTGGATTCAATTTTCAGCTACATGCTAAGGTATGAAAGGAATAATACTGCAATAGAAATGCCTCAAGCGTTCTGGGATTAATGAACTTGTTTTATTAATTTTGGTACAGGGTCTGTGGATTGGATTAATCTGTGGCCTCTCTTGCCAAGCTGCTACCCTCTTGTTGATTACAGTGAGGGCAAAATGGACGAAGACAGAAACTTTGATGCTTCCAGATAAACAAAACCCAGTTTTTGTTGCCTAACTCTCAACATAACAATGTCCACTAAAGAAAAGTGACATATAAATTACTTGGAAATAGGGAAGTTGTGATATGTATTTATTCTGTTGAAACAAGTTTGAGCTTCTGTTTGTTGAGGCTTTCTGAAATCATTTAAATTTTGGATGGTTTATCTTGAGCTACCAAAATCTAGTAGTAGTTATGTTTTTTTCTTTTTTTTGGATTTGATTCTTAGTAAAAATGGCAATTTATGAGCAGAGTATGCCATCATCTTCAGTCTTATCACCACCATAAAGGATGCTTTTGTTCCTGGCATTATATAAACGATCTTCTAGCTGGGAGGAACCAAAAAAAAAAAATTGATTCTCAGGCATTACAAAGACAACATTGAGGTTTCTGAAACAGGGGATGTTCTGTTTTCTACAAAGAATGAAAACGTTTTGCAACCTTTGTTTATTGTTACACATGTATGCTAAAGCTAAAATCTTGAGATTTTGTCTCACAAAATTTTTGCACGGATTGTACCGTAGGCGACCTAGTAACACAAGAATTATGGCCTCACCCACATCATGGAAGGTAAAAGAGCTATATATTGTCTGTCATTCAGAATGTTAATCAATGTCCAAATAATGTTCTGCATTTAATTGTATATCACATTCTTTCAGCTTTGGCCATTAACGAAGTCGAAAAATCACTCCCAGCAACTGCAAGAGCAAGACAACAAAAATAAAAATATATTCATGAAATTCTCTTTAGGACCAAAAATAGACCAACTAATATAAATGTGGGGTGGAAGGCACAAGGACTCAAACAGCTATCTCTACTACCTCTTTATATTTGATCAATCAGACACCCAGTTATGCGATGTCGGAATTTTTGTCATCTCCATCTCTTGAGAAGTCTATTTTAGTCCATTTGATGCGTAGTGAAATCAACAAAAGGGTGAAGGCTTGGCAGCAGAGACCACATATTAAACCAATCCATAATCCCTGATTGCAGAGTAAAATCACGATATAGGAAATATCAGCATATAAAAATACTGTCAACAACTGAGAAACTATATGCACTGTTAAGTACATATATTTCGATACCTTAGCATAAAACTTGAACTTAAATCCAAGGAGGGCTGCAATTGGCATCCCAATAAAATAGAAAGTTGCCAAGTTAGCTAATACGGCCAAGTGCTGCCAACCACACCCTCTGGCCACTCCTACATCAGCAATATTTCCATAAAGTTAGGCACCATTTGCAAGGTGCGAGGAGAGTAGAAGTAGAAGAAAACTGCATTCTTCTAACCTGATAAGATCCCTTGAATAGCATCAAGCGTGATTGAGATTGCAAGCAGAGGAGTCACCGAGGCAAAGGCTTCTATAATGGAGGAGCTGCTGCTGAATAAGCTGGCCCAGATGTCATGGCCAAAGATTAGAAACAAAACAATCAAAAGAGCAAGAAAAACAGACAGCATCAATGTCACCAGCATGGCACTTTTCGCTCTGCCTGTATTGTCAGCTCCCAGTTCATTGGACACCCTTGTGCTGTCAAAAGAAACTTCAACCTTTTAATAACTATGACACAGTTACGAGATAATACAAATATACAACATCAGACAAAGTGAAATGCATTTGCCAGTTTACCTTGCAGCAGCACTCAGGCCATAAGTGCACATATATGCAACAGCTTCTGTGTTCACACTGAAGACATATACCGATAAGACTACTAAGGTCAAGCTACAAAACAAGTATAAAACATATACATAACTATGATATGAATAGCAAAACCTACCACATTGCAATCAACGATGTAGTTACTTCAGGGTCAGGCATCAATCCTGCTAAGATCACCAATATCTCAAAAGCCCAGTACTCCAAACTGACAAAGCATCAAACAGGACTTGTTAGCTCTTGAGATTTGAAAGATGCTGTATTTTTTTTTTTTTAATGGCATTCAGGCATAATGAACTATCAAGTTTACTTACCATACCATTGCTGCAGATGGCAGGGCTATCTTAAAGGTTGCTAGGATGTAACGAAATGATTCAAAAGAAAAGCCTTCCCACGTATGCTCAAATTTCTTTGCACACATCACATATACAATCAACGCAATAGTAGATATCCACAACGAAATTGAAGCAGCTAATGGAGCTCCACGGTAACCAAGAGCTGTCCAATTCACAAGTGCATAAGCAACACCAACGTGTATGCACGTTGGAATTCCTGACAGTAAAACAAGGGGCACCACAACTGATTGTGTTTGAAGAAATCTCAAAATGTTTTGTAGAAATGCATATGCAAATGCTCCTGGAATAAGGTACTTCAAGTAAAGAGCAGCAGCTTTTGCAATATCAGGATCTTGTTTAAGGAAGATCAATAAAGGCTCTGTATATAACCAGATGACGGATATGATAATAGTACACAGAACAGATATGATACAGGATGCTTGTAAATAAATTCCCAACATCCTGTATAGTTTTGCTCCAAATCCTTGACCACAAAGTGTCTCAAGTGCTCCACTCAGTCCATTCTACATCACAAAACATAAAGGATAAGTAAGGTTTAAACAGGAGCACTACCGAAAGAAGGTACGATTAATCTTTAAAGTTACGGAAGTGTTTTCAAATTTTGAACTACCCTTGGACATTCCAAACTACTAAAAAACATATTAAGTAGTGCAACTGTGCAAGAACATATGCAACCAAGACAACAAACACCTGAAAAAAGACCACCTCTCAATGGACACATCCAACACTTCAAAAACTTTGGACTCGGGAGCATTGCCAGATGAATCTATCATCAAAAGCATTATTAAGATGTACATACAACTAGACAGAAATCAAATATTAGTGATGCTTAATAGAAAGAAATGCATGGTCTAATTAAACACTAGATATGGGATCCAATTATACTGACCAAATAATCAAAAAAAAAAATATTCAATTAGTGAAAGAGAAAGGGATAGTGTAATACCATGAAAGCTACGCAGGTAACAACACACCATGAATTGGCAAGAGTAGAGCCAGCAAGCTCAAGCTCACCCAAGTGACCAGCAAACATAACTGAGATCAAGGTTATTAAATAATAAAAAGTATTAGTTAAGATCATTGGAAGAGCCAAGAAGATTTGTTTCTTTGCTTCTTCCATATCCAATACTTTCTTCCACCATTCTCTGTTGTCTTCTTCCTGTGCTCCATGGCTAGTTGACTCTAAAAATGGTGTAACAACATCTGAACTTATTGTTCTTGATGCCATATCTTGATCCTACTTGCTCTTGACTTACGACTAGTATACTTTTCTCTTCCTTTCCTTTTTTTTTTCCTTCTTTCTTCTTTCTTTTTTTTTTCTTTCTTTTTTCACGGTTTGTTACTCTTCAAGAACTCGGTCTTATAATGCAAGTGCTACTCAGTGGACACAGACTGCCTAAATAAAACCTAATCAAGGGGGTATGTATTTAGATTTTCCAAC
>CATIWK010385836.1:0-12625 GCA_949634005.1 Mallotus japonicus
TTTGAAGCTTTTTAGTTATCTTCACACTATCACTTAAAAATAACAACAATTACTAGCAAAATCACGATTATCCATAGTCTTTTTTCCCTTTCTTTGCTACTTTGTAATTGAAGCTCCAATCTTGACTTGCTGTTCAACAACCCAGAAATTATACGACTTGATCTCTCGCACAATTGATTTTCTGCCCATTGAAAAGATCGATTGCACGATTGATCTTCACAGCTCCAAAACATTCTTCCTAGATTAGAATTCGTCCATGATGTTCTCATCACACGTTGCTTTCCACATGGACATCGTACTTCCATAACATTGGTGATTTCCTTTAGGCTTCAATGGAGTCGCGATTGAAGATTGAGAAGATACGATTTTTTTTTTTTTAGTTTTTCTTTCTGAAATCCCTAGAAAAAATTGAGGGAGAACGTCCAACATTATAATGGACTGCTTTAGGGTTAGTTTTGTCTTTTTAATTTCCTCTTTGTTGATGTGGCAGGTGATGAAGAAAAAAGTGGACCCCACACCGCCTAGTCAGCACTCCGACAAGGAGCTTCCGACCAAAAGCACCACATTATCTATAATTTCTAAAGTTGAGCAACTAGATTTGAAAAAAAAAAAAATTGAGACACTAAAATAGCAGAAATTAAAAAGTTGAGACACCAAAAATGTAATTTTCCCTTATCTTAAATTATTGAGATTGAAGTCTAACTATTATAATTAGTATTTAGATGATGTGGATATGAAATTCATAAAAATAGAGATTAGCTACTTCACCTTAGATGTCATATATTGATCAAATTACAATTGTGCTAAAATTGCAAATAATTTACCAAATTGAGTTAGATTTGCCAAGTTTTAAAGTATAGTATAAATTTACAAAAGATCGAAAAAGTTGTAATTTTTGGCACCAATAAACCTATTATGGCCTATTGTTACTGCTTAGTTAAAATTAAAATTATGAGAAATTGATGAAAATTAAAATTAAAAATCTTTTATCATTAATAAAAGAGAAGTTAATTATAAATAAATGACACCAATATTGATGCATGCTAAAATATCATTTAAAAAAAAAACCCAGTGATGAAACATTTAAACCACAGGGTAAGTTATCAGGCAATATTTTTTTTTTCAAATTCCAAAACATCACATATTAATATATTCTTTTATTTTTATAAAAATGGGAAAAAAATCCAATTTAGCCCCCTAATGTACGGTGCTAGGCTCATTTAAAATTCTGATATATTTTTTTGGTTAAAAACACACCTAACATTATTCAATCCGGTCATTTAACCCCTTTTAAGAGATTTGACATTTAGAAAAATTATAAACTAGTCCCTAAAATGTTTTTGTATCAAATTATTTCAAGTTTTAAATTTTAATAAATAAAGTTGTCCTTAATTTTTTTTATTAATAATATAATTTTGAAGAAAAATATTCTACTTAATTATCAATCTTTCTAAATTAAATTATATGTGTAATCTAATATAATTAAATTTGAAAATAAAATTTTAAATTGAAGTGCGTATGTATGTGTGTGTATGTGTTTGAATGCTTTTGACAAAATGCTTAATATTAAAATAAAAATAACTATATAAATAATAAAAATTTGGAGTCTTTGCTCTTATTTGCTAATAATATAGTTTTGATAAAATGCTTAATATTAAAATTTCAAAGTGTTAGTTCAGTTAAAATAAATAATTTTTATTTTTATATTTTTATTTTTTAGTATATAAAAAAATTAAACACTTGGGAGAACAAACACTCCTCTTTCCTCATCCTCTCTATCCTATTTGCCAATATTATATTTTATTATAAATTTTTATTTAACTAATTTAAAATGAAGCATTATATATATAACAACTTCATTTTGATTTTACATGGAAGTTAAAGGCTAAAACATTAAAGTGGAAATGTAGTATTAGGAATACGGGATGATGAGGACGATGACAATGAAGCAAAGCTTCAATCACCTGCAAGTTCCAGGCATTTGGGGTTTTTTACATGCTCCATTTTAATTTGCTACGAGTAAGAATGTTGTGATTGTAACCAAGCAAAGAACCAGAGCAAGCGCTGCTCTTACTACAGCTTGTTAAAAACATCCAAAATCTATCATTAGCAACTAAAAGCACACGAGAACCACAATAAAACAGCTGAATCAATTTATCAAAGTCTAACGAAATCCTGTGAAGCTCTGGATAATCAATGAAGTAAAAACCAATTACACAAATGTTAGAACAGAATAAGATAGAATATACAAAATTTAAAGCTGAGAAAAAAAAAAAAAACAGCACAAAAATTACAACACTGATGGCCTATTAACAGAATTTTGCTCAAAAACTAACCTCAACCGCCGAGCCAAAACATCCATTTCAGCAACCCTTTGCTCTCTCCACCTCCTTTCAAAATCCTTTCTATTAGAACATCGCAGTCTCTCTTTCTCAACAACCATTCCAACTTCTTCCAAACATTCATCAAACACATTGAGTACACTTTTCGCCACCACATCCTTAGCCAAATTCTTAGCCGCCAACAGACCCCTCTTCTCCTCCTCCACCAAACCACGATCACCATCCTCATCATCATCAAAGGTATTCAAATCCAACGTCCCGAAATCATTATTAAACGTGGGGAGAACAGGCGAAAAATTCACATTAACTCCAAATAAATTAATTCTTTCTGCATACTCAACACTAAGATTAGAATTCTTTGAATCAATATTAGCTTTGCTTATGGTATCGTTGGAGCTCCATAGCTTCTTCGAGAGATCGAAGAGGGCACGATCATGAGGAGATAAGAGAGCAGGATTGAGGCCGCGAGAAATGCGGGAAGAGATCACCCGAAATTTCTTCCGTAATCTCCGGAGCTTCTCGGAGAGTTGGGACTTGGAGTACGGCTGAGACGACACGGAATTGGAGAATTTGCCGTAAAAAGTGGACAAGTCGCGAGGGAAAGAGAGGCCGCCGTCGTTAGAGGTGGAATCAATGAGGCTTTGGAGGAGACGGATCTCGTCGACTTCGGTCCAGACCCGGTGGAATTTGAAAGGTGGGGGTTTAGGGCGCTTGATATCGGCGGCGGCGGTGGTGGAGATTGAGATTGCATCCGAATCGATGGTGGCGGGTGTGAGGAGAGGAGCAGAAGGGGCTTTGCGTTTGATGGGGAGTTTGGTAGCTGACGCAGAAGAAGATGAAAATGGGGGTTTAAGGTCGGGTTCGGGGATTGGGGTGGTGGAGTCCATTGTTTGTAGCGAGTGGCTAATTTGGCCAGAGCTTGATTCGTAGTTTTTTTTTTGAAAATTTGGCCAGAGCTTGATTCGTAGTTAAGCTTTCATTTTGGATCCATGGGGTAATTTTCACACACCTTACCCACCCAAAGTTTTTATAAGGTTCAAAATAATACCAAAACTTAAAACTCTTAATTTTAATCCCATAAATTACAAGTCCTCAAATGTGTCGATAATTTGTTAAAAAAAAAAATGTGTCGATAATGATAATAATAATAATAATAATAATAATAATAATAATAATAATGTCATGGTTTTGTTAGATGGCATGTGGTGTCATTGTGTGTATGCTTTAGGTTATTAAATTCTCAAATAATAATAAGAAAATCTCACCATCTTTTTTTCACTATTTTAACTAGAATTACACTTATATTTCACCATCCATAAAATCAATATCGTCTCCGTTCTCAATAACAATTACTGCTACCTTAGCCTTTTAGATCATATTAAAAGAAAAAGGTGGGATAATTTTTTCGAACAATGAGAGATTCATTAATTAAGAAAGGGGATTATAGACTTGATCAGAGTACAATAAAGCTTGTACCTGAGGGTGAACATTAAAACTTTGATCTAACATCAATGAGCTATCCTGATATTTTGATAACCAGTCTATTACTTTGTTTGCAAATCTGTGAATAAATTTGTTTTATGTCTTCAACAAGAACGACTGCCTCCCAAAGAACCACCTTTATCGTAGAAAAATAAGCTTGAATAGCAATCTGGCAATCTGATTCTACTAAGAATTGTTGGCCAGGAAAATTTTGTGAGACTCTCATGCAAAGCCATTAACTCTACTTGAAGAGTTGAATAGTTGTGAGAGCTTTGCGAATTTAGATGGATAACTCGACCACAAAAATCTCTGCAGACAAAGCTAACTTACTTCTATTACTAGTAGAATTAAAAGAAGCATCACAATTTATTTTTAAAACACCCTCTGTTGGAGAAACCCATTTAGATGAGCTGGAAATAATAGGTAGCAGCTCTATGCAATGTTTTGAAGAGGGGGTGATGGATAGCCACCAACTTTGAATTTTATCAACAATCAGTGTGGGATCTTCTAACTTGCCATTGAAGATTTTATTGTTCCTGGCCTTCCAGATAAACCAACATGTTCTAGCAATAAGATTAAGTAAGTTCATATGAGCACTATCATTCAACATGTGATATGTTTTCAACCACCAATTTGCAAAGGAGCCAAAGCCAATAGGGTTGGGAATATATCCAACAGAGCTAGCATACCAAATAAGTTTCGAGTGTTCACAAAGAAAAAGCATATGCTCCAGAGTTTCAAGAGATTAGGAGCACCCGGGGCAGGTAGGATTATGGCTGGATCCTCTCTGAGATGAGCCTTCCCCAGTTGGCACAGTGTTCCTTATGTAACACCAAATAAAGTTCGTGATTTTTGGGGGAGTATGAAGAGACCAAACAAGTTTCCAATATTTTTTTATTAAAGCTTGAGGATTGAGAGGGGGCTGTTTGATTGCTTTTAAGCAACCGATAAGCAGATTTTACCGAGTAGCGTCTAAACTTCTCAAAATGCCAAACTAGAGTATCTTGTCCCTTTTGATTTGGGGTTTGGATAGGAATGCACAAGATAGCTTTACACTCTTCCTCACTAAATAGACTTTTTATATTTTCCACATTCCATTAGGATCTTTGCCAATTAATGAGATCACCCACCCAATAATTATTAGAATTTGAAAGCCTGAGGGATTGAATTCTAAAGTCTGGCAGTAAATTAAAAGAACCTATGGGTCAGTCCAAAGGTTGATAATGGCTCCAGTATGAACATTCTATCTAGCTCTTTTAAGAATAACTTCTCTCCCATGTAATGAACTATATCATAACCATAAAGGCCTTGAACCCTACTTAATAGAAAGGAAATCTGAGAAAGGAAAATAAATACTTTTCAAAACCTTAGCACTCAAAGAGTCAGGGTTCTGGATAAGCTTCCACCCTAGTTTGCCAAGCATGGCTCTGTTGAAAAACTAGAGTTCATGAAAACCCATGCCACCGCAACCCTTAGAATTTGTTAAAACAGACCATCAAACCTAGTGAATTTTTCGGTCAACAGTGTCTTAGGACCACTAAAAATTCCTTATAAGCCTTTCAATTTCATTAACCACACTCATTGGCAAGCGAAAAATAGGTATAACATATGCTAGGAAGGATTGAACAACTAATTTAATTAACACTTTTCTCCCTGCCTAAGTTAAAAACTTACATCTCCAAGATTGAATTTTCAACCTAGCTTTTATAATAAGATAGTTACAGAGCATTCTTCTTGATTTGGTCCAGTCCAAAGGGATCCCAAGGTACTTAGAAGCATATTTAGACTTTACAATCTGAAAAATATACTAATGTCATTTTTAACATCATTGCTGACATTTTTACTGAATAAGAGCTCTGATTTCTTTAAATTTAATTTCAAACCAGACTCATCTAGAATACATTGAAGGACCCATTTTTTAGCTGCTAACTCTTTGGTAGTTACTTCTCCAAAGAGGATTGAGTTGTCTGCAAAGAAAGAATGGATTAAAGTAGGAGTGTGCTTTAAGAGTTTGATACTTTTGATACTACCATGAAGATTGCAATTAATGAGAGTGTGATAGCATATCAGGAACCATGATAAACAAGTAATGTGACAGTGGGTCTCTTTGGCGCAATCCTCTATGAGGAACAAAATAGTTTGTATTGCTTTCATTAATTGTAACAGAGTATCAGACTATAATAATGCATTGCCAGACGCAACTGATCTATCTTCCATGAAAACTAAGATGCTTCATAACTAGCTTGAGAAAATGCCAATTAACACTGTCAAATGCCTTGAAAAATTCAAACTTAAAGGCATAATAGCCTTTCTTCCCCTTAAACTTATTCTTGAGAGCATGCATCACCTCGTGATTCAAGATTATGTTGTCCTGAATGCTTTATCCCTAAACAAAAGCATTTTAGTTTTGAGTGATAATGATGGGAAGCCAAGCTTTTAATCTATTAGCAAACATCTTTAAAATAATTTTGTAGAGAAAATTACAATAATTTGTTGGCTTATAATCATTAAACTATTTAGGATCTTTGAGCTTAGGGACCAACATAATAGTTGTGTAATTGAGCTTTGGTGGTAGTAGAGAGGAGGTAAAAAAGTTCTGGACAAGAGTCACAACATCCTCTTAAACCATACTCTAATGATTCTGAAAGAAGGCACCCGAAAAACCATCAGGGCCAAGAGCCTTGAGTTTCCCTAAGGAGAAAACTGCATTATGTATCTTATCTCTGCTAACCTCTTTAATGAGCTCGTAATTCATCTGTTCAGTCACTAGAGAAGGAATTGAATTCAGAGTATGTCTTGAATAGGGAAGCAATTCATAGCAATAAAATTTTTGAAAAGTGAGCTATAACAGCTTGCTTAATTTAGATTTCATCTGAGATCCACTTTCATGAGTGATCTAGAATTCTGGTAATTTGATTTCTTTAGCGCCTTTGGATAGCTGTTGAGTAGAAGAACTTAGTATTTCCGTCCCCTTCACACAACCATTGAATATGAGATTTTTGAAGCCAGTTTATCTCCTCCTAAGCTTGCAATTTGTTAATCTCAGTCCGAAGGTGAATCTCTTCATCCTTCTGCTGATTGTCATAATCCCCTAATATTATAGCTTCCAGTTGTGACTTCAAGAGGTTGAGCTTCAACTAACAATTTCCCCCTTTCTTGTGGACCCATTTACTCAACTTTGGCTTTAGAGCTTGCAGTTTCCTTTCGATAACAGATTGCCTTGAGAATGGAGTTATCTGCCTTTCCTAACTCTTCGCAATTACTTCCCGCCACTCTTGGTCAAGATCCCACTTTTCCTCGTACTTGAAGAACTTTCTTTTAGTGTTAGTTTTGAAATCGAGAACAAGGATTAAAGGGCAAGCTTGGATGTTATCTTCCCTAATTTGCTTGTTATGCCAAGTAAAAGAACCTTATTTGAAACCCAAATCAAGAAGTTCGCAATCTTCGATTAATTCTCGAAAAGAATGTAATTAAGATTGAGATAGTAACGTACCACCCTTTTCTCATGAATATACAAACAGGCATTCAAATCCCCAATTAAAACCCAAGGAATCTTCTATTTGAGATCTCCATATACACCAGTTAAGTGCCACATTTCATCCGTTGTAATTAGGGCATCAATGTAGATAAAGGTGGGATAATTGAGTGAGAAGAGTAGCAAATCTTGAATTCGCGATAGCTCATTACTAAGCTCAAGTAGGTCTACTTGCTTTTTTCTTTAAAAGATATATGTCATATAACGTTAAAGATTAGATTATTTGGCAACAATTATTAGGATTAGCTGGCAGAATGTTGTTCTCGCTTAAGTAACATTCGAATGTGAGTCGTAATGTATACAGTTACATTAAATTAGTTGTTTGACCATTGTACTCAAATCTAAATTATTTATGTCTTAAAGAAAATTTTCAATGGCCGAAATCCACCCAAGAAAATTTGAAGAAGAAAGAAGAAGAAGAAGAGCAACGACAGCCACATAGAAAAGAGAAAGTTCAGGATTTGCCACTTTTAACATCCTCTCTCCTATGTATTTTTTTTTCTTTAATAGTTTTATTAGTAGTTTTGAGTTTTTAGGGTGATTTTGGCCATTTTTTTAATTTTTACTTTTATTTATAAATAATATGAATTTTAATAATAATCTTGAAATCTAATTTATATTTTCTATTTTCATATAATTTTCTACTATATCCTTAAATCTATTTTTTCTTATATTATCTTTTTATATATAGATTTAAATTATTTTTGTTTGGTTAATGTAGTAATTAGTGGTTAGATATGTTCAATGGAACTTGGCTTATGAATGAACAACTATTAGTAGTTTTCTTAAAAATATAACCAAATATTGCTCAAAATTAACGCCTTAACAACTTCAGTATTGAAATGTTAAATACAACATGATAATTTTCCAAGTTTATCCACTAAGAAGATACTGTGCTTTAGTCTTTTTTTTTCAAAAAAAAAAATCAGTTTATATATTTTCTAGGGAAAAGTATAATAAAATATCTTATGGTTAGACACTCTTTTATTTAGAGGGCTGTGTATTTTTCATAACATTTAGGGTCTGTGGTTTGATTCTACTTGCATTTTGGTACCCTACTCAGTAATATTGTTAAAAATATATGATATAATATTAAAATAATATGAAATTTTCATAGTAAAATTATCTACTAAATACTATAGCATTCAACTAACTAAAATAAATTTACAATAAATAAAAGGGTTATTTGCAAAAAAAAAATCATGACTTATAGCGGTTTTGGCAATTTTAACCAAACATTTGAAACTTGGCAAAATAAAACATGACCTTTAATTTTTTGGCAACTCGAAACATGAAGACAGAATCCGGTGAACGGAGTGTTACATGTTAGTCTTCTTTTGGGTGAAGTGTCCATGTCAGCAACACTTAGTGACACACAGATATGCACCGTTTCAAACAAAACTTTGCATTTTATTAATTTACATTTTAGTAATTTCAATTTTCAGTTCAAAAAAAAAATTCCAGCTTTAAAATTTAGGGTTTCTCCTCGCCATTTCCAGCATGTGCGATTGCATTTCCTCTACCCCTTTATCCTTCTCTACCATTAAAATTTGCACCTCTGACTTGAAGCGATGTCCTATGTTCAGCATCCACAACTCAATTCCTAGAAAATGGCGGGTTTAAGTTAAGAGCCACCAAAAATTCTAGCCAATTTTACGGTGAATTGGATTTTAAGGAGAAAGGAGAAGGGAATTTAGAGTTCGAATCAAGAATGGAGAGTGATAAAGAAACTGATTCAACTGATTCGGGGATTCTTGAATTAAAGGAAAGAGAAGAGGAGGATTTGATTAGGGTTGGAGAAAGTAATGAAAATGATGAGTCCAGAGAGGTAAATGAGGAGATGAGATTGAGTGGAAGCAGACAAGTGATAAAAAGATCTAATTTGTTGGAGAAATAAGTCATTAGTGTTCAGTCTGCTCTTAGCTTGGGTTTTGTATCCCAAATTTGAGTCGATGTTAATTCTGTGGGAACATTCAAAATTGATTCTTGAAGATGATTTTGGAATTTTTTTTTTGCTGAAAATCATAGCTTTTGTTTTTGTTTTGTGTTTAGTGGATGGTGTTGGTTGTAGAAGTGAGGCCAAACTTGCTTTCCTTAGAATCAGAAAGGTTTCTTCTGGAGGAGGTTAGACAGTTAAATTTTCTTATTATCTGATTTTTTTTAAGAAATAATACTGTATTAGAACTAAACAGATAAACTATCATTTACAACAGCAGAAAAAGCAAATGAGGGGATTGAACCCATAACAAGAAAATTATTTCCTATAGACAGCACACCGTTAGCAAGACAATGAACAACTGAATTGCCTTCACTCCGGATGAACGAGAATGAAATGTGGTTAAGATGAGTAGCCAAATGATGAACATCCTCACAGAGCAAATCTGATTAAGGATATGTTTTCTGTAAGATATAATATTAGACTTAGAAGTTTTGTTTCCTTAAGTGAAGAAATCTTAGCTTGAAAAGTGTTTCCCTCACTTGATCAATCTCTCACTCATCCATCATGATATTAGTTGGATAAATAGTTCAAGATGTCACCTTTGTGGCATACTGCATAAATTAATAAAACGCAACGTTTTTCAAACAAAAACGGTGCGTATCTACATGTCATTAAGTGTTGCTGACATGGACAATTTGCCCAAAAGAAGACTGACACGTAACACTCCGTTCACCAGATTCTGTCTTTATGTTTCGAGTTGCCAAAAAATTAAAGGTCATGTTTTATTTTGCCAAGTTTCAAATGTTTGGTTAAAATTGCCAAAACCGCTATAAATCATGATTTTTTTTTGCCCCTAAATAAAAATAAGATGTATTTTTAATTTTATGATGAATAAAAAGATATAATTTTAAAATAAATTTGTAATATTTTTAAAAGTGTCTAAATAGTTATATTGATAGTAAATCACATGTAAAACATTTATATTATTGAAAGGGAGTGTTATATTAAAGTTTTATTACAAAATAATGATGATATTAGTTGATAAGGTATTAAAGTGTTAAAAAATGAAACCACATGCCTCTAAATATCACAAAAAAAAAACCACAAACCTTTAAATGAAAATGCATCTAACCACAAGGTACTTTTTTGTACTTATCCCTATTTTCTTATAAAAGAGTTGTACAATAGTACCTAAGAAATACGGACACGGATACGATATGATACGGATACGACGATTTCTAAAATTTAAGAATACGATACAAACGGGACACGTTATATTACTTTCTATTATATAAAGATGAATTGTTAAAAAAAATGACACTAGTATGATAAAATAGAATCTCCATGAAATTTAAACACTTACTATAATCATTTAATTAATTATATATCATTGTTATATATAAGGCAAACATAAAAAGTGGCCAATATGCATGACTTATACAAAAAATGGAGCTAAAAATTGTCTTAAAAAGTGCCCCTCTGTGTTCTAAAAGTGTCCTGCCGTGTCCTAAATATGTTCCAACCGTGTCCTTACCATGTCTTAAAAATAAAAAAATAAAATAATAGAACATGTGTCTACCTGTGTCGAACACGTGTCGGTGTCTAAAAAGCGATCAACACAAATATTCCACCCTATTTTAAATGTCGGTGCTTCATAGAATAGTACTAATTAGTTTTGTATTCTACTTTATAGTAAAATTTTATATTAAAACTTTATTTGTAATGAAATCAAAATTTTATTTGTCATAAAAAAAGACAGTTATTATTGATTCAATTTAAGAAATGAGAAATGTGAAATTAAATAATAGTGAAATTAAAAGTAATTAATTTCACATCAGTTTCATAAGTTAGATTAAGTGAGCTTATATATCAATTAGATACTTTCATCTAAAAGTTTACACTTTTAAGTTGAACAAAAGTGTAATTGATGCATTTTTGGTACATTTTCTAACATGATATCATATGAGAGCTGTTTGTAAATGTAGGAGTTATAAGCCTTTTACTTTGTTATAGTATCAAAGTGTTTAGAAATATATAAGCCTTTTATTATTTTATGATATTAGAGTTGTTGCCGATGTTGAAAATATAGGACTTAAAAGCCTTTTATTATTTTATCATTTTTAAAAATACTGGATATATATTCAACAAGTGTTTTTATGTATCATAATATTTTATTTTTATTTTTATTTTAAAATACATTTAAAACACCTTTGAAATTTTTTAAGACACAGGACAAAATTTAACAATTTATAAAATCAATTTAAATCTAATGTTTATTGTCTATGATAAAATAATGTGCTTTAAATATGTTCAAAAAAATGAATATAAACATCTAACGCTAATTATTTTACTTTTTGTTTAAAATATTCGATATATGACCATTAAAGAATTTTTTTTTTTTTAAGGTAAAGAAGTTAGTTATATTAAAATGATATGTATAAATTGAATATATAGTGCAAGTAGTATAAAAGTACAAACATATAAAATTTGTGTACAATACTATTTATTGCATATATTTTTAATAAATATAATAAAAAGAAATTCTAACAGATTTTTTAATTCTATAAAATTTTAAAAGAAAATAAATAAAATAAAAACTCACTGTTTTTATAAATTAAATAAAATAATTTAGGGATAAGGTACATTTTGGCCCTTGAAGTATACCCCGAAGCGTACTTAGGCACCTTAACTAATTTCTGGCTCACTTAAACTGAAAATTCAAGTTTTATTGAACTTTAAGCCCCTCTTTTTAATGCCATCTTCTTCCATTTACAGTATCTCCGTTAGATGCCCTTAAAGTGGGCCACGTAGGCAACAAAAACCATCTTTTTGCTTTTCGTCTCCTTTAATCGACATCATTGTCTCTGCCAGTGCCACCATCACTGCCGCCATGAAATCGACTGCTGTTGCTACCACCGTCACGGTGGAGATAGTCAAAGCTATAGTGGAGGTTGTGTTCCAGCATCACGATTAAGATAGTAGCTATTGTTTAAAGGCTTCCGCCTAGGGCTGTGCATCGGGCGGGTCGGGCGGGTTCGGGTTTGAGATTGTGAAAACCGAGCGGGTTCGGGTGGATTAAAATGGGCACCGAACCGATAATAAAATGGAACGGTTTCATTCGGGTCGGAAAACCGAGATGGTCGGGTAAACGCAGATATAAATATCGGGTTGGGCTTTTATGGGTTGGACTTCAAAATTAAAAGTTCAAAATATATTTGCAAACTTTATAATAGATTGGGTCGAGCCCATTACAAAATACATGGTCGAGCCCATAACATGCATAGTTGGACTCCCAACCCCTTTAAATTACAAAATAAAATTACAAGG
>CATIWK010385865.1:0-17386 GCA_949634005.1 Mallotus japonicus
TTTTATTTTATAATTTTATAATCATTAAAAATATCTTATCTTAAGGCTAAATTTGAATAATATATTATACATCTGTTAAAAATTTTAAAATTTAAAATTAGGTGTTTCAAAATTTTTTTTTTTATTAGATTCATCAATATAATATAAATTTCTATATAATGCATTAATATATTATAAGATTATATATATCAATTGGGAAGACATCAAGGCGGTTCTTGGGGACAGGATGAGATGGGGTAGAGCAGCTTAAACTCTACCCTGCCCTGTCATCAATAGCAGGCCAGGGAACTGGCCGGGGAAGAATTGCCATCTCTAAGATTAAGATTTTGTACTTCGCATAACTCCATTGTGAAAATGAAAAGCATAGGCTTTCCAGCTGATTTTTTTTTCCCTTTACTTTTTTTTTTCAGCCCCGAATGTTTATGGCAATGGCTAGAGATGGACTATTGCCATCATTATTCTCGGACATTAATGAACACACCCAAGTACCAGTGAAGAGCACAATAGCAATTGGTATTCTAGCTGCAGCCCTGGCTTTTTTCATGGATGTTTCACAATTGGCAGGGATGGTAAGTGACGCATTTGAACCAAAGATGCCTAGTGGATAAGAGAACATTTCTTTATATATGAACATGATCTCTTGGTTACAGAAATACATTGATTCCAATTTTCCTTTATTTATTTATTTATTTTGGGTACAGGTTAGTGTGGGCACCCTTCTTGCATTCACTGCTGTTGCAATTTCAGTCTTGATACTCAGATACGTTCCACCAGATGAGGTGCCACTCCCATCTTCACTTCATGAATCAATTGATTCAGTGTCCCTGCAATCCAGTGGGGATATTCAGGGGGTTGCTGGTCAAGAAATTAAGGATTCTGTCAATTACTGTGAAAGCAGTGAACGTATGCTTGATGAAGGAGAGACATCAAATGTATGTCCCCTCCTTCAGAAACCCATAGCTCAAGGTACCACTTAGATGCCTTCCTAAGTGTGCTTGATAATGGCCTTCTAACCTTGTTATGTTTCTACTTTTGCATCTTTGTGCTTGAGCATGATTTGAGAGTTGCTTGACATGCACAAGACATGGCAAAGAATAAAGTATGAGGTTATGAACAAT
Source organism: Mallotus japonicus (assembly GCA_949634005.1). Lineage (NCBI taxonomy): Eukaryota > Viridiplantae > Streptophyta > Magnoliopsida > Malpighiales > Euphorbiaceae > Mallotus > Mallotus japonicus. The sequence continues at coordinate 1,119 of CATIWK010385865.1, forward strand.
AAAGGCTGATTGGTCTACAAACTAAGATGTGTGAGTGAAAAAGCTTATACTTCAGTACAAATGAAAATTTTAGAAGGATTAAGAATGGCGTCTAGTTTACATGGATTTTGCAATTTCCTCCAAAGTATCCATTTTGATTATTGATTTAGCACGACATGAAATGACATGGTAAGGTTCAATTGATAATTAGTTGCAGAATCTGTTTCTGACTTGATGGAAAATCTTGAGAGCTAAAGTGGTAGATCAGTATGTGAAAAGAGAGCCATAGCTTTTGTAAGTTGGGAGTTGTAAGCTTTTTGGAACCCCCATATGGGGTTTTGTAGAGACTTTGGCATGTGAAATTTCTCTTATGTTTGTGGATCAAAAGAAATTGTTGGAAATCCCTTTAATAGGTCGAATACTTTATATCTTTTTCTTTCACCATTGGACATGTCTGATATAAGTTTATTCGTTGAAGTCCTTTGGAAAGATTAATGAATATCTTGATTGCTAATGGAAGCAATGATGTTGAAATTATAGTGCATCCAAGCACTTTTAAATTTCTCAATGGGTGTGTTATGATACTGATTAGCCAAGAGTAGTTTCATATCTTGCAATTGTGCAGGCATGAGGGTATAGTTTGGAGATCTAGCATGTATTAGTTAGAGTTAGTCAACCTGGCTGGTCATGCGATTTGTTGTTTGTAATGGTTATGAGACACTGTAATGGATAAAACAGGATGGCCTTGGCTTAGCTTGGCTTCTGGATTTGTATTGATCAATTTATTATAAAATGGATTCAGACCAAAAATATTGAAGAAAGTTTAAATGAATGATAGTGTATGACGATTAAAAGAAAAAGGATGTCCAAAGTTGATTTTGTCACTTGGCATGTCTTAACCTTCTTATATATAGAAATCTCTGGACCAACATTGTAGTATTGCTCATTAATATCAGTTTTTTTTTTTTTTTTTTCATGTCAATTATATAGATGAACAAAATCAACAAAAGAGACGGAAAATTGCAGCTTGGAGTATAACAATTGTATGCATAGGGGTTCTTGTCCTTACATCTGCAGCTTCATTTGAAATCCTTCCCAGGTTTGTTATCAATTGCAAACCTTGCTCTTGTATGCTTATATGAAATTGGTTCTTTAAGCACATAATTTTTCACCTTTCCTATATTGGTTAGTTTCAAGGAGATGTCACGTTACCAGAATAATAATGAACTATGTGAGCACATGTTATCTTTATTTAAACTCTCCTTTTCCTTTCTCCCACTGGATTCCACTTTCTATGTGAAATTAGTGAATCCAGATGCTTATGTTGGATGTGGTCAGTCTTTGATTCATGCCACCTTCATCTTTTCTGTAAACCCAAACATTTCTACCTGGATACAGTCTTGTGTTTCTGTACTTTCAATTTAAGAGCTATCGTTCTCACTTGATTTAACTCATCTCACAAATAAATTTTTGTTTCTCTGTCCATCATTTACTGCCAGAACCAGAAAGCACAATGTTTCCTTACTTCATCCATTCTGCCATGGTTTTTTGAAAAATATCCTCAACATTATTGCCATCTTATCCTAGCATGGAATCTCATAACTGAAAAGAACAAGAAGACATTGCTAGTCTAAACAATCAAACAGCATTTGCTTTGTTGTTCCAGGCATTATCAAAGTTGAAATGAGTATCTTTTGCTTAAAATCCTTGGAGTTAGGATGTGTCTCTATAGCACTAAAAACCTTTGCCATTCTATGATTTGGTGCTCATAACTCAAATTATTACTCCTAGTATTCCAGGGGAGATGAAATTATTTTATGATGACAAAAAAAATACATTCAAAGTCATGATAGGCATTGAAGACTAAATGCATACATGAACACACATGCACAAAAAAAAAAAGGCAAGTATATAGATTTTGTAAACGAGTACTTAACATGCATAAAGCAGTTAATGGGAATGCTGTATTCTTTTCTGGAAAAGAGCAATCTAAAAGAGGGGAAAAAGAAAGAGGTTTTGGTGTTCGTTGTTGAAGACATGCTTTTTCTAAGTTGGCAATGATTTTTTTTCTTATGGTTCTTAACCTTGCAATGTTTGTTCTGCTAGCCTTTTGCGCTTCACGTTGTGTACAGTGGGTGGGGCGCTTCTGTTGTGCAGTTTGGTAGTTCTAGCTTGCATATCTCAGGATAGTGCGAGACACAGCTTTGGACATGCAGGAGGTATGTTCAATTTTATTCATACAATGAATCAGGAAATTGATTGAGGCTAGAAACCATACCAATGTGGTATGTGTGCAAGTTTTTAAATCATGATAGCCACTTTAAAGACATTTCAAAATAAAAATTGGCTTAATGTATTGAAGTTTGATGGGTTTGACGGCACTTGATTGATTTTTTTTTTGAATATATATATATATATGTATATATATTACACCCGTCAGAATATGTTGAAGGTTCTAAACCATGAGCACTGGATTTGAGAAAAAGAATTAGGTATGATAGAGGACAAGACTAAAAATTAGATAATTCATCAGTGGTCGCTCTGCTAGTCAGTGAAATCTTTGTTTTTCGGTTTTGCCAAATATCTTATATAGCTGTGCAATTAGCATGGACTTGCAAATATCTTATATAGCTGTGCAATTAGCATGGACTTGAAAGATTTCTTACGCAGGCAATAATGCTCTAAACCGTGACTTATTAACCTGTTTGCAGGTTTTGTTTGCCCTTTTGTTCCATTCTTACCTGTTGCTTGCATCCTCGTCAACACCTACTTATTAGTTAATCTGGGGTGAGTATTAATATTTATGAGTACATAAAGTGAGCTCAATTTGACAAAAAGCTCCTGTCCATAGTTGAAGTCTGATAATTTGTCTCCTACTTTTGAGCTCACAGGGGCGGCACATGGATCCGTGTTTTAATATGGCTATTAGCAGGAGAATTAGTTTACTTATTATATGGTCGAACCCACAGTTCACTGCTGAATTCTATGTATGTTCCGACTACTTATGCTGATGAGATCTACCGCACCTCGTCACGCCATTTGGTGTAGATATTGTTCAAGCTCACACATTATAAACAATCTGGCTCCCAGTCTTCAAGATGCAGTATGTTGAATGCAACTTGGATTGGCATGAGGCAATGTGGTACTGCAAGTGGGGTTGGCATGAGGCCTTTTTGGCTGAAACTTGTAAATAAGCTTATTGCAAACTTGTAAATAAGCTTATTGCTCATACATGTCAATTGTATAAAATTATGAGGGGATACTTGAACAGATAATAATAGGGAGGGAATACTGGTTTACGACCCCAAATATTTCAATAAGAATTGTCATTTTTGGAAACAATTTTCTCCCTTTCGGTCAATAATGGAAATGGAAAACTTTTAGCTGACAATTGAAAAATTCCAGTCAAGGAGTTTGAAAAGTTTAGAGTTGCAATTTGATGGTTCAAGTGCTCAAAATTTCAAATGGCTGCTCATGGATGATCAGCTCAAGCCTCAAGGTGTAGCCACCCTATTCATTTGTTCCTGTGTCCATAATTATTCAATAAGTGGGTCAGCAGCCAACATCATTATCATCATCCATCATATTGACATTGGCAAGGGCAAAAAAATTAATGACAAATCTACAAACCTTGACTGACATGATTTAACACTGATGATGGCAGGCTCACATCTGCCAAGCTTTTTATGCATTTTCAGTCTTTTTCATTTGCATGAACATTGAATTTGTGGGTGCTATATTCATCGTCTCTCTCCTATTATTATTATTATTTTTTTTTGGCCATAGGTAAAAGGGAAGGGGAGAGTGCATCAATCCGGGATGGAATTTTATGTTGATAACAGGGGATATTATACTGTATTTTTGAACTTTAATGAATTGGAATTTCAAACTAATACTTTCTCTATTCCTAAATAATTGACGTTTTAAAAGTTTATTTTTATTCCAAAATAATTGATGTTTTAAGTTACCAATACGTTTTAACTATTTTTTTTTCCTATTTCACCCTTATTTAATATAGGAGAATTAATTGAATAGATATCTACTTCTTTTGGACTCTATATAAAACTTATAATTGGTTGAGGGGATTATTATAAGGGTAGTATAGTATTTTATAAATATATTAATTACATTTCTTAATCTATGTACATAATCCTTAAACGACAATTAAAAAGGAACAGAGAGAGTAATGTTTAATTTTTTTCCCTCTTTTATTCTTATAAGATTTCTTTTTATTTATTTAATTATTTCTCTCCATTTGATGAAAAAGGAAAAAATTTTCAATAAATATATAAATATCAATTAATATTTTGCATAGGGAATTGAAATACTTTAGAGTGTGAAGTGAAGTTTGACTTTCTATATGTAGAGAGCCAAACCAACTCTCTACTTTAAAATAAAAATATAGAGAGTGTATTGGAGATTTTTTTTTTGTTTGACTCTTTAAAATAGAGAATTTTGCTCAAATGAAAAGCCTATTGGAGATGCTCTAATATCTTAGAGCATCTCCAATAGTACTCTTTATTTTAAAGAGCATATTTTGCTCAATAAAAAGCATCTTAAGGAATTTTTAAATATAAAGATTGAAAAAATTTGTACAACTCCAATACACTCTTGATATTTTTAATCTTCATTTTGCTTTATCCAATAAACATTAATACTTAATTTTTTTTCTCTTTTATTTTTTACAAGATTTCCCTTTATTTATTTAAATTTTTTCTTCAATTTGATGAAAGAGAAAATTATTTTCAATAAATAGATAAACATCAATTAATATTCTGCATGGGGAATTAAAATATTTTAGAGTAAAGAGTGAGGTTTGACTCTCTACATGTAGAGAGCCAAACCAACCCTCTACTCTAAAATAAAAATATAGAGAGTATATTGGAGACCATTTTTTTGGTTTCACTCTTTAAAATAAAAAAATTTAATTAAATAAAAAGCCTATTGGAGATGCTCTTACTCCCTCTGTTCCTAAATAATTGTCGTTTTAGAAGTCTAATTTTATTCCTAAATAATTGTCGTTTTAAGTTACTAATGCATTTTAACTAATTTTTTTTCCTATTTCACCCTTATTTTATATAGGATAATTAATTGAATAGATATCTACTCATTTTGAAATTCTATATAAAGCTAATAATTGGTTGATGGGTAGTATAATATTTTATACATATATTAAATACATTTCTTAATTTATGTGAAGAATCCTTAAACAACAATTATTTAGGAACAGATAGAATATTTGTTTTTAGTTGAAGAAGGGAAGTAAGATTCCATGTTTTATCTATTAATATTTTTAAGAAAATTGCATTATTAGACCGTTCAATTTTCGATAAATTTTATTAATTTTTTAAATAAAAGTAATAATGCACACAAAAATTATTTTTATATCTAATATAATATAAAAATATCTCATAAGACCTTTCCCTTTTAAGATATTATTAGAGGGGAGTTACCATTTAACTATTTTGGTTATATATAAGTTAGGGTAAGCATCAAAAGACTTGTCGTTAGTCATTTTCTAATTTTTTCAACTTATCACAGTATTCTTTTATTTAGTCATTCTCTATTTTTTCAATTTATAATCCCTATCCAAGTAGTCTTTTACCATAATAATTGTAGTTGCTCTGCAATTTCCCTGAAAGTTCTGACAATCCTTAATTTAATTGTTAAGAACCTCTGTAGTCTCAATTGTTGATGATGATATCATGATTTGATGATAAATTTTATGAATAAATTAATGCAATTTATTTAAGTGCCCTCTTGATTTTTGCTAAGAATTAATTTACTTTGTTTAACTACTTCGTTGGCTTTGATGATTATTTTGCACTTAACAATTGTTCTACGTTGGTAGGCGGCATTGACCTGTCTGTATACTTGAGCTGACTTGGGAATGGGGCAGTCTGGCGTTTGGTGAGCAGACATTTTCAAAACAGCTAGAGTTGATACTAAACATTTTCAAGAGATTACGCTACGCTTGTTGACATGTGTATGTAGAATCTTAATTAACAGTTTATGAATAATATATAAATTACTGAGTTTGTGACAACCGAGTTTTCAATTCTCTCAGTCGGTGCATGAAGGGGTGTTGTTTCTGCTTTCTGCTATGGAGGCTTGTGCTGGTAACTTTCATGCACCAAGTATTTAATCTATGCTTTTTGCCCCTTATAGCAGGCTCAGTTACCTTGTATATGGACACTTTAAATTGGGGAGAACCCATATCATTGTTTGAACATTCTCTAATTTGAGTACTAGGAAGTAACACACACGTTTACTTGACCAAAATCTCCTCTCACTTGTAGTCCCTAATAGTTATGGAGATTTTTCAACTTTCCTGTGGTTCTTAAATGTGTCAATGCATTGAAAACGCTACTTAAAACAGAAAACGATGCAACTATTGTCCACCAAGACGGTAGCTTCTTCCGCGAAAAGTGACCCCATCAGCTGAATTATTAGCCCCTTGTTGTACTGGATTGCTTGCTTGTGCTTCCTCTGTAGAATTGGTTGTTCTGGTGCCATTAAGACGGAAGCTTCTTCCGCGGAAGGCGATTCCAGCTGATGGATCAGGCTGCACAGGTGCATTTATCTGCGTTCCTTTGCCCCAGAACGCCACCAGTTTGTGACTGGGAATACAATCATTAAGGACCATACAACAAACAAGTTCATGAACAACACAGATGACTGGTAATGACATTCTTTTGTTTTTCTAGCAATTGGCAGAGCTTATGAACATCTGCAAATTAACCAACTTACTTTTTTGCATTCAAAAAAAAAAAACCACACACACACACACGCGATTGGGTTTGATTTACTAGCAATTAGGAAGAAAGCAGAAGAAAGGATACACCCAAAAAGGAGTCTTCAGGATGAATTTTCCACCAGAAAGAGGATGGAGCACTGTCAGGAAATAATATAGATGTCCAGCAACCATACCAAGAATGTCAGGCTTCAGTGGAGCCCCAAAAATCAGGTCGAGGGCTAGCATTGCCCATGGAAGATAAAATCCCTTCATGTTTGAGTGCGAATAATTGGATGTAAGTATTTGCATGTACTTATATCTGAGCTTCAAACTCAACGAATCAACCAAATTACCTCTCGTGAGGAAAACAAGAATATTTCACAACATACCTTCAAGGACACAACACCATATATGTTGATACGAGCATTTGGGAACTCACGTCCCCAGATATAGACAATCATAAAAACCAAGGAAGCTCCCATGAAACGAGACCCCAGCATTGGAATAGCAGCCATCACCTATATAGGTTTCAAATAGTAGTATGCAGTCTTTATCATACATGTTATGCTGACAACTACTGGGCAAATTCCTAATTAAAAGTTAACTTACCAGAAGTGATAAAGCTCCAAAGAAGAACATCCATACAAAGTCAGCAGTCCTCTTGTCAAAAGGTCCTCTCTCCAATGAAACCCCATATTTTGCTCTATAGACATTCAATTGAATTACTAAAAACACAACTATTGTATCCTTAATCAGAAAACTCAAGTTATATAAGTTGCAGTTGCATATTAATGTATTATTTTCTAATTGAAGAAGCGAATTGGCTTAATGCAAAGCCAAAACATATAATTTGGACAATTCCAGTGTGATAATCAGGCAAGAAGGCAATAATTTTCTAATTATCATCTGTGGGACAATATAAAGAAAAATTCAGATCTCTTACATGATTATAAGACGAAATGCAAAAGGAAATGAAAATGATCCCAGAAAGAAGAAATTGGTAATTAGCCTCCAAATCTGCACCATGACAATAGCACAACAAAGCTCCAAGAAATCTGAAAAAAGAAAAAGTTAACATAATAGCAAAACTAATAGATTTACCTGGAAACCTTTAAGTACATCCTCATAAGAGAGTGCTATGGTCTGGGGACTGTAAAGTTGCAGATAATTGGCAGCTGTGGTCATTAAACAGGCAACTCCATATGCCTTGCTCACAGGTGGCAAAGAGTTGTAGTATCTTATGAATTTTCAGAGTAAAAAGCAAGCAACTAATCAATTCAAAATGCTTGTGTTGGTTGAAAATAGTCATATATATATACACATACAGTATATATACTAGAATCAACAGCAGAACCATTGTGCAAGAATCCATATACAAAATTCAAATATTGAAATATAAACAAACAAATAATCATTATCTTGTGTTGGTTGAAAATAGTCATATATATATACACATACAATATATATACTAGAATCAACAGGAGAACCATTGTGCAAGAATCCATATACAAAATTCAAATATTGAAATATAAACAAACAAATAATCATCATACAAACATAAGATAGTTGAAGTGTGTTGAGTCATTACTCTGCCGGTGTAGACATATTGCAATATCTGATGATAGTGGTGGTGTTAGTAAGAGAATTGGGGATAAATATAACATTGATATTGCCATTGTAGTTTGACGTTTTCAGTGGGTGCCATTGGGTTCTCCAAAGAGAAGACTTTGACCTTTGGAAGTCTTCCTATATCAGAAAAAGAAGACAACAGCGTCTACATAGGTTCATCCTCCACAGTCCACGGTTTCATAAAGTGCCCAGTGGAATCCACTTAATACCCCTACATCCTTTTGCAACCAAGGACACACCAAAGCCAAATTCAAACGTTCATAAGCTATTACACCACAATTCCAGCTCCAAGACACCAAGATAAAATGTAGTGAAAGCCTGAACGATAACAGTATTCACTGTTCAATGTTGATGCTCATTCGATAAAAAAGAAGAAACTAACCTTTTCTCAATATTCAATTTTAAACATAAACACAACGTTTCTAGCATATGGTTACAGCTTATAGAAACACAATATTCAATCTGTTGTTTTTCTACTTTTTCTTCTCCATTTTGCTTTGGCTTTTTTACACGTATATATAAGCTACAACATCAATTCATCCCAAATCCGACTTCAAGTCTTGGATCTTTCCCCGCGGTACAGTAGTATACAGTAACTTGGAAGTTTAGAAAACTCTGAAACTAATGCTGCTAATCAAGCTCTCCCTCTATATCATTAGGTTGATCCAAGGTTGATGCCGAACTGAAGTAATTGAATAGCTTAATTACAAAACAAGAAAACCATCTGGAAAAAAATGCTCCCGCTAAATTTCAGGACCAGATGCAAAGAAGCTAATAAGCCCTTGAAATACTTGCGCCGATAGTTGGTGTGCCGGAAAGAGCTCACCGTCCAAATTCCAGACACTCTCGTTGCCAAAAGAAGTAAATGTGAAAGCTGTGGTCTGCAAACAGCAATCAATGTAATTAGGAGATTTCTAAGAACATGGGAGAGATAAAATGTAGCAAAAATTGTACCTTGTGGTGTTCCACAAAATCAAAATTCAGGGGCTTTCCACCTCTCTTTGCAAGCTGGGTAAGGTGCCTGCATGGTTCAATCATGATTAATGACATAAAAGCATTAAGAAACTCTTGTGAAATACAAATTTTGTTATAAATTGGATAACAGATTATCAAAGAAAGTGTTCAAAATCAAGAACAAGTTATGTAAGTAGCTTTTATCTCCAAGAAAAATGGCTTAAAATACACAAGGGACTAGGATATAATTATGATGGTTGATTGGAATGCAATTAGAATGCATTTATGGATGATATGTTGATGGTTGATTAATTGGATGACATGAATTCTTCCACCCTCCCCCCCTCTTTTATTTTTTCACCCCTAACCCTGAACACTGAGCACTGAAGAACTCATCGCTCTTCATGGTTCAGATGGCAGCACACATACGCTAAAAGAAAAAAGTACATCGTACATCCTTGTTGGCATGTCGCAATAAGCTGCCTTACAAGGCATTGCTGCGTCTTAGAGCAAACATCTCCAAAAACTTCCCAAGCAAATACAAGCCAAAAAGAGACAAGAGAAGGTTATGCATTACCATAAATATGAAGGACGAGGACAGTCTCTAATCAACAGAAGATGCAGGAAACCATCTGAAAGGTGTGCATCAGCCACCAAACCATCAGGTGCTCTTTCATTTCTGTTAGAGATTATAGCAGCAGCAACACTAAGAAAATGTCCCTTGCTTTTCAGCCATCTAGTATTTTCTGGATGTGAACAAAGTGCTGCATGGGGACTTCTTGTAGACATATAAACAGGCTTTGTGTTACAGACACCACAATTTATGCGGCAAACTGCTCTTTCTGATTTTTCTGCACCCCATACCCCTCTCATTCTGCTAAATCGATGGCCTTTCCCAGAAGTTGAATTTGTTTTTTCTGATTCAGTTTCTATATATGCTACTTCTGCCTCATATGACCTGAACAATAAAACGAGAATTTCAGTGAGAAAAAGGTTAAAGAAACTATGGACATCAAAATGCACCATGGTGTCAAACATCAATCACAACCAGCAAAGTCAACAAGGCAACGTTGAACACACTATATACAAAACGCACATCATTTTGAGCAACCTGAGAAATTAAACTGATTAGTCCCATGTGAAATAAAATCCACCTGCATGGCTTGGCTGCCATGGAATGTACAGAGACCACAGCTTCGTGCAAGGAAAGAATCTACAATAATCGCACAGTAGCAATGCAAGAGGTCCTTACTATGTTAATTTTCTTGTCCCTCTAATTATTATTTTAAAAATAGAGCATCTCATAGGGCATTTAGCATATGACATGAAGAAGATTAAAGTTACTTTACACACAACTGACACTGAACATATAATGCAACCAAAGAGAGAAGTTTGTATAAAAATATAATGCTGTAAATAGATCCAGTTCTTGAGCTATGGGGGATCATCGAGGAATAAGAAATGGATAACAAAAAATGGAATTACCTATGTCTCAAAAACACCTTTGTTCCTGCATAATCATAACGTTTGGGGCCCATCCAGCGGTATTTTTCACTCTCTGTAATAACATCTCCATAAAATCCATACCTGATACCAATGAATGAATGATTCACGAGAAACTCCAAAAAACATTTCAACTTTAGCATTAAAGATTCAGGAGAAAATGTATATTGTTGTTCTTTGTATCAATCTCCAGCCATCATCACCAAAACAAAGATGTTAGCCATACTTGAGCAAGAACAAACACAGACCAAACAAGTCCAGCCTTCACAAAAAACAGTGCAATGCAAAACATGAGCAAAGGTGTCAGGTAAATGGGAAAAGTTCATAATATTGGAGACAGCATGGAGAAAATTTACAGGATGGCATAAACAAAATGTCAGCCAGAGAAAGAACTGCAATGAGAACTGTACAGGCATAACTCCATCCCTAGCTTAAAAAAGCATAAAAGGGAAAATAATTTGGTGAGACAATCTTTAGTTCATATTTCTTAAACTTGGTCAGTAAAAATCAACAGAGAGACAAATGCCACTTTTTTTGAAGAGCCAATATAACTTCTAAAGTGAAAGAATTTTCTTAGCAACCATCTGTAAGATCTAGGACAAAATACAATCATCTCTTTGGTCTACCATAAATTTGCAAGAGCAGCACATAATTGAATTAACAAAAAACCAATAAAGAGAAATACAGAAAAAGGTACATGGAGAAAATTAAGACGTGAGATAGTTTCGTAGATTAATACATCAGTAAAAAAGAAAAACTACCCAGCAAAAGACGCTGCATAGCGCACACAAGGTTCAATAGTTGATGTGGATGTAGTTTTCGATCTCACAACTTGAGCTATATCAAGGTGCACCCTTTTACCCAACACAATGTGCAATGCAGATGTTATAGGATCACGTGTTCCAGTTGTACTGCAACAGAGAAAATTAATAAATATACAAGATTCTATCGGCTAGATAGCAAATGAAAGGAAAAAGATGGAATGGCTCTGAAGAATATAACGGGGAGTTGGGGGGCAGGGAAGCTATTTTAACCGACAATTTGGTATGGACAAGTGTGGTATATGATATCAGTAATTTTGTTGTGTATGCTGACGTGCAACAGACTTATGCACAAAATTTTTTTAAAAAGAAATGATACAAACCAAGACATTTGTTATTTTACAAGTGAAAATTCAGAGAGCACTGATGATCATTAGAATAAAAATAACTTGGTCAAGGCTTTTCAGAGATGGTCTTGTTTGACACAACTGACTATAAGATACTAGTCTATTAGCACCACCTTCGGTTTAGAACTGAACTTTAGCACTGAGATTTATGATGAATCCAATACCGGCCAGCATATAAATAAAAATTAGAAAAAAAAAAAAAGGACTTTCTTAAATTATAAGCATATAATGTTACATGTTGGGATTTCACTTCAATTTTTGAGATATTGTGAACTTCAAACTAGTATTAAACGGACAGCAAGCAGCTTACAGTTTTTACATCATGGAAAATGCTAATTCAATTGAATGGAATGTCCTATGAACTTCTTTCTTATTAATTTTTTAGAGTTAGAATCTTTTCAGTAGAATTGTTATGAATAATGGAGGGAAGCAATAGCGAAATGAATTTAGAGATTAAATAATGTGTATGCCTTAAATAAGAAAAAATATTCTCAAAGAATATACCACATCACAATGGCATCAGTTGAACCAGCAGGAATAATTCCGAATCTAAACTTTTCTCTGAGATGCAGAAACTCTAGATCTCCATCTGCCAGTTGCCAGAGCAGCAAAAGAACCATTACTAAACAATAAAATATATAAAAGTTCAACACATGCAAACAAACCTGATTCATCTGCATCTTATTAGAATGGCAATTGGAATCAAAGACATAACTATAGCATAGCATATTGTGGTAAATCACAGATTTATTAGAATGAAACTTGCTAACCTGTGTTGCATACACCATCTTCAGTTCCTGTAATTTCAGATATACACAAAAATTCATTACGTAAAAACCTGGCAACAAGCACCATTCAGATCTAGCTATTCAGGTTTATGAAAAAAAATTACTGAGGCACTTACCAAAATTTCCTAATCCCAATCCATTAACTGTGGAAGTTGATACAAGGGGGGAATTTTCTTCATTTTTGTAAGCAGAATCAAGAGTGGTCTCATTTGAATCATGAAATAAAGTGTTGCCTTTGCTTCCATCAGAATGAATAAAATCTGAAGGAGATGGTGCATGTTGAGCTTTATGCCTAGAAAGAAGAAACCCATTAAGGATTTCGTTGAAGAAACCATCACCACCCTGGAAACAGATCAAATAGCAAAACTAGTAATCAGGAAATAAGGTTGAAGTAACAAGTGTTAGTTTATTGACATGAAAATCCCATGATCTAATCATACCCCAATTCAACTAAGCTTTAGTTCCCAAGTAATCGGAGTCAGTTACATGGATCCTTTTCTTTCACTCTCACTGAGTTTAGGTCACGATGTAATGCTTCCTACTATTGCAAAATAATTTAAAAAATTATAGAAATCATGTATTTGAAAGGGTCATAATGCTTACAACAACTACCACACCATCATATGAATTGAGTTCCTTGTTAGCAAGAGATGCCATCACATCAAATGCGTGTCCTGCCCTCTGTGTCACAACCACCTGAGGAAGAATTACAAAAGACATCTCAATGTATTACAAATAATTTGGAAATGTTTCACAAACTAGTAACACAAATAATTTTTCAAGAAGAAACAGGTAATAACAAGAAAAAAGACTATGGTATATGCAGCATAAGCAGCAAATAAATCATAATCATATCAGCTGGAACATGACATATAACTTCCCTGGAACCTTTGCAACTTCATGCTAGAGCAACCTAAACCAACATCACGATGAAAGTAACAATGCACAAAAAATAAATTTACCAGACAATTATGCATATGCAGGTACGTTGACAGGATGTCACAAACTCGTGGAGATCTTTACATTCATTTAAGTACACTGATACCTTAGTTTCCACTTCAGCACACGAGAAAATTGGAGCCACAGTTTCCCAAGTCCTACAACCATGTGCTTTCCCACTCCTTGGATTAATGAAAACCTAGTCAATAAGAAATAAAATCTGGGAGCATTTTTACAACTAGTTCATGCCTTTTACAAACTCAAAATCTATCAAGAAATAAAACTGAAAATTAACTAATTCCATAACTAACCAGAAGATTCTTTGGTCTCTCCACTTGCATCTTCAGTGAAGCCTTAATTCGACTAACCCACATGTGGCATGTCTGCAAATCCTTGTGACCAAATGTGTATGCAACTAAGACCCAAAGGCAGGGCTGAGTCTGAGACTTTTGGACACCGTGCACTGTAAAGCGATGCATCTGCAACAATTATATTCAAAAGTAAGTAGTTATCACATTTATAACATTTGGTTAACAAGCAGTGCTTCACCAATAACAGAAATGAGAGTAAACCTCAGAATCATAAGACTTGCGATTCGAAAAATACTTTCCAACATTAGGGAGTCTCGATCCCTGAAGCAATCCATAGTTGATTAACTCCACAGCATACATGTCAGAAAACTTTATCTCAGTAGCAACTTTGGGCATAAATTTGAAACAAATGGATTCATCCTGTTAAAGAAATGTGAAAATCATCACAAATTGGAACTTCAATTATACAATCCAGCAACTAGAACAAAAGATACATAGTTAAAAAGATTCCATTGGCGATTGGTATCTATTGCTTAATACCCAAATATATACAACAGTGACAATAAAAGAGAGGACGTGATCAAGGTACTTACAGTATAGAAGGAATCGAGCAATTCCCAAGACAACCCATCAGAATTGAGAGTAAGAGCTACTTCTCCAACATTATCCAAGAAAAGGGTCGACCTAAAAAGCACCGATGATGCTTCCGGATCTTCTACCTCTACATTACTATGACCACCATCACTAGCATCTCTCCTTAACTCCATTATGCCAAACTCAGCCTGATTTGAGAATGATCAATGCAAAATTCCACAATCTCATTATCCAAATCAGGTTCTATATTACACAAATTAAGCAATTACGCAAATTAGAGATGGCAATGGCGCTTCTTCTATTAAAGAATTCGTAGATTTTTTTTTTTTGTTTTTTAGTTTATTTTAGTTTGTACAATATTGGAATTCCACTATTTAAGATTCCGAATCTAAGTCCCAATGAATGACGTTTCTAAATTTGAATTTTTTTTTTAAGTTTTATTTTATACATTTTTTTAACACTTTTTATTTTATATTGTTTAATAATTTATATATCATTATTTTTTACTATTAAGTTTCAAAGATTATATTTAGTTGAGTGTAAAATTCGATTTCGAACATTCTTACTTTTTTCTTTCAAATTAAATTTAAGTTAAAGAGACTTAATCATTTACACTAGTTGTTAAAAAAAATATATTTTTAAAGTTAATTAAATAATAATATCCTTCTCTTCATTTTACATAATGTGTAAAAAAAATTCATTTTATTAAAATTTTCAAAGTGTTCTCTTTTTTTACTGTTATTATTAATTTAAATCTCGAGTATAAATAAGTAAATATATATATATCCATTTGAAAAAGAAAGTAATGTTTTTCAATTATTTCACTTTGAAAATCAAGTTATTCACCTTTATAGTGTTTAATTTCAACAATTTTTAATTTTTTAAAGCTATTTAAAAATAATTAAATTGAGTGAAAATTTGAATATTAAATAAAATTGATGAGAATTTATAACTTAATTTTTTATTTAATATAATAATAGAGGTGCATGTATGTGTTAAAATTTTAATCAATATTAAAATTATAAATTTAAAATAACTAAAAAAATTTGATGGACTAAATTATTTTATAGTATTCAACTACAAGTTCAACCTTCATTTTTATAAAAGTAGAGGGAGCTAAATAATTTTTAATATAAAGGGGGTTGTTATACCATGGACCCTGTCCATGTTGCAATATGGACCAGGGGTCCAAACGCACGTGCCAACTAAAAAAACACATCCTCACTTGCGATTCTAAACTGATGCTCCCATGAAAGTGAAGATTCTTGGTCTTTCTCATGAATTTGATGAGAAAGAGTTCCATGGAAAGAACGACAACTTCATTTATAAATTGTTCGATTTAGTTTTTATTGATGGTTCTTGATTTCTTCACAGCAACTATACTACCATCATATTCATGAGAAATATTCATAATATGCTACCATCTATTTAATAAATATTAAATAAAAATATAGATTTATTAAATAGAAATATAAATAAAAATTAATATTAAATAATGCAAATTCATTACTTAACTAATATAGGTAAATCATATTTACATTTCAGGTTCATTAATTAACTAATATAGTTTCAGTAGATAAAACATGTAAGTTAATTTCTTAAATAATGTAGATTCATTAAGAATGAATGGTAAGTTCATTAGTATTTGCCTATAGGTTCATTAAAAA
>CATIWK010385897.1:0-12658 GCA_949634005.1 Mallotus japonicus
TAAGTTAGGTGGAGACGTAGGATTGTTGAGAATCCGAACTCCTTAAATTCTTGTGTTCATCATTCTTCCTTCTCAACATTCTTTCAATTCTTGCAAAGAATTATTTTTAATTCCGATTTTTATTCAATAGCCCTATTCACCACCCCCCCCCCCCCTCTAGGGCTCTTTCAACAACTGTACATTTGGTGCATGGCTGTGCAGATTTTGATGCATGGTTGTGCATCGCTGTCTGTTTGCAAAATGAAATGTTTAGGCTCAGGATTGGCCATGCACACTGTGCATGCCCCTTCATCTTCAATTCATGGAGATTTTGAGCTTTCCTCTTCAAGTTCCAGCATAAATTCCACTTGCATTAATCTAAACTTAGGCACACCTAACCATTTAACACCAAAACACCAAAATTAAACTAAAAACAACTAAAATTTAATAGAATTTATTAAAAACTTTAAAAACATAATTTTCATTAGATTTAAGTAAAAATACCAACATTCAAGAATAAAGTAGACACTTTAACATATAAAAACATAACAATTTAGTGCTCAAAACTCACTATTTTTCACACTTATCAACAATACTCCCTCATAACTTGCATAGTTACATGCAAGAACATGAAGAGCATATTTGTCCTTTGAGGTTACCTCATTTGGATACTTTCTCTCTTCTATGAATTTCTGAACATCATAGAACCATGGTTTCTATTCTCGTCCCATCTGAACATTCATGATTTGCTCACTGCCATAACATGGGGCTTTCGCCTTCATTATCACCAAAGGTTTCATAGTCATTCCAGTCGGACTATCCCACAATGAAGAAAGAGTTGCCAATGCATCTGCCATCTGATTCTCATCTCTTGACAAGTGAATAACGAGACATTTATTGAAACTTTTCATTAAGTCTTTCAAATAGCAAACATAAGGTTTTAGCCTTTCTTCCTTTACTTTCCACTCTTCATTAGCCTAACTGATGACTAATAAGGAATCTCCATAAACTAGCAGATCCTTTGCTCCATCTGCCAAAGCTGCTTCTATCCTTTAGATACTTGCTTCATACTTTATCATATTGTTTGTGACCTTGAAATCCATTTTCTTGGCCGTAGGAATAGTTTCTCCTTTTAGTGTAGCAAGGATTACTCCTAGTCCTACTCCTTTATTATTCACAGCTCCATCAAAATACAACTTCCATTCTCTGCACTCTATCACTGCTAGATTTTCATCAGGAAACTCTATATTCCACTTTTCATCTCCTTCTATTGCATTCTAGGCTAAAAACTCTACTATAGCTCTTCCTTTGATAACCTTTGTAGTGATGTACTCTATGTTAAACTCTGTCATTATTACTAACCATTGAGACATCCTCCTAGTCAAAGAAAGTGCTTGAAACAAGTATCTTAAAGGATCTATTCTTAAAACAGCTTGTATCTTGCATGACTAGAAATAATGCCTCAATTTCCTTGTAGCCCATATCATGATCAGACAGGTCTTCTCTATTAGGTCGTACTTCTCTTCATATGATAGGAATTTGTTGCCGAGGTACTATATTACATGTTCTATCCCTTACGGTCCTTCTTATGCCAACATTGCCCCCATTGCCTTCTCTTCTAAGGCTAAGTACAAAATCAATGGTTTCCCTTGTCTGGGTGGTTTCAAAACTGGTGGACTTGTAAGGTATTCCTTGATCTTGTCAAAAGCCCTATGGCACTCCTCATTCCATTCCACAGGCTGATTCTTCTCAAGAGTTTGAAAACAGGATCACAAATAATAGCAAGCTTTGCTATGAACCTGCTAATGTACTGTAGTTTCCCAATAAACCTTCTTACTTCTTTCTGTGTTTTCGGTGTATGCATCTCTTGAATGGCTTTGATCTTGTCTGGATCCACTTCTATTCCTCTCTGGCTGACTATGTGTCTAAGTAGTTTTCCTGAAGTTACCTCGAAAATGCACTTCTTTAGATTGAGCCACAGATTATACTTCTTAATTCTAGCTAAGAACTTGTCCAAGGCTTCAAAGTGTCCTTCTCTCATCTCTAATTTGACCATTATTGTCATCTATATAGACCTCTACTTCTTTGTGCATCATGTTATGGAATAGTGCTGTTACTGCTCTTTGAAAGGTTGCTCCTCTATTCTTTAATCTGAAGGGCATTACCTTATAGCAATATGTTCCCTATTTTGTAATGAAAGCAGTTTTAATCTTGTCCATAACTTCCATTATTATTTGGTTATAACCTGAAAACCCATCCATGAAAGAATACATTACAGTAGATGCTGCACTATCAACCAATACATCAATATGAGGTAAAGGAAAGTCATCCTTAGGGCATGCTTTATTCAAATCTCTAAAATCCACACACATTCATACCTTACCATCTTCCTTAGGATCTGGCACTATATTTGCTAGCCATTGAGGATATTCCACTAAGTCAAGGAAATTAGCCTGGATTTGCTTAACAATTTCTTCCCTGATCTTTTCTGTCCATTTAGGTCTTAGTCTGTGAAGCTTTAATTTAACCTATTTAATGTCTGGATAAGTTGGAATGTGATGCTCTACAATTTCTCAATCTAAACTCGGCATATCTTCATAGGACCAAGCAAATACTATCTTCCTTTTTGTTATATTCTCTCAAAATTTTCCCTCTTCAGGAGTGATATAAAAATGTTCTTTGGATTATCATTTGTGCCCATGTTAAATGAATTTAATTGAATGGAATTAATGTCTAACATGCACATACGATCGGTATTAAAATGCACAAAACCATCAGGATAAACATCACACAAGTAAGCCAAACTAGAATTCATATCATTTACCACAGGAAAAATAGAGTTTTCGTCCTTATAAAGACCATATGTTATTACACCAATTTATTCATAAAAAACATTACTAAAACTATTACTAATGATAGTAGCTAAATCCTGTGGTGGCTTTTGTAAGGTGGCAGACTCAGCAGCTCCTCGACGGCCATAGTCCCTATCTTCTCAGCAACTTGCTTCATCACATCCTCTTGGTTGTCTCGCATAAGATTCTCAATGATCTGCTCCTTGAAAATCTTGAATCCAAGAACATTTACTCCAGCTACATTGACAGGTTCTACTGTACCCAGGTACAATTTGCCTTTTTCCTCTTTGGCAAAGCATTCTTCCAGAGGTTGCACTTTCTGCGGAGCTTTCCCCTTGTTCTTTGATCCTTTCTTTATTTTCCTACTATTCGATCCCATCTTTGTATATCCCAATCCTTTAGTACTATTCTAGGTTTTGACATTTGGCAGTTTTGGAATTCCCTGCTGGTTCTTCCCACTCCTAATCCAGGTTGATATTGTATTTTCTCCATCATCTTTACAACTCTTGGATCAATTTCAGTTCCATCAAAGATTCCAGCCACTTGGAAACCTGGAGGAGCAATTACTTGCTTATGACTATCTAATATGGTTGTTACAGTCTTGCTCATACTTGTATCTATAGTCACCACTTCTCCTTCATGAGAGAATTTTATCTTCTGATGCACAGTTGAGGGTACTCCTCCAAGAACATGAAACCAAGGCCTATCCAATAGCAAGGCATAAGTAATAGGAATGTCCAAGACAATGAATTCTACCATTGACTCAACAGGACCGGTTTTCACTAGGGTTTGGAATGTGCCGTCTACACTTCTTGTGCTGCTATCATAAGCTTTGATTATTAAGTCTAAATTTGTCAAATCATCAACTTTCAAACTTAAGTTAGGCAGGATTTTCAATGGGCATACGTTAATTGTAGAACCATCATCCACCATCATATAGTTGGTTCTCTTACCTCTAACTTCAGCTGGGATAAATAAAGCCTTATTGTGATTTCTTCTTTCCAGAGGTAAGTCCTCATTTGAGAATGTCACAACTCCATATTTCTTTGCAATAACCTTTGCTAGCATAGCCTCAAGTGTAGCAGTAGTTTTAATACTCATCTTAGATAAGGCTTTGATAAGAGCCTTTCTATGACTTATGGAATGTATCAGAAGCTCCCAGATGCTTACTTTGCTTTTGCCCTCTTAAGCTGTTCGAGGATTAAATCCTCTTCTTGCCCTTCTATTGTTTCTTCTTTATCCGCTTCCTTTTTCTCTATTGCCTTGTCTGTTCTCTTCTCAACTGGCTTATAACCTTTTCCACTTCTAGTAACATGATTCACTTCAGTAGTGTCTATCCACAAATTATAGTCTGTATTGTCCTCTTCATCAGAGTTGTACCAAATGTCAATGGTCCCGATAGTTCAGTCCCTCTTTCCATCTTTCCATATCTCTACCATTCATGTTTCTTTCTTAAGTGACAACTTCTCACCTGTTGGCTTATCATCCTCGAATTCATTACCCCATCCTCCAGGCACAATTGACTCAATGGGAATGTCATAAGAAGGTGGTTTGGAATAAAAGACCTTATAGTCAAATTTCCTTGAGGACTGTGCCAATAAATCTTCTACTCCTCTAGGGGCATTTAAAAGTTTAAGATTCAGGTCCTCAAAGGAGTTTAACACTTCTTTTTCACTAACTCCTGAATTGATTGTCATGGTTACTGGGGGTGGTACATTTCAGTAGTTTGGGAAAGGATTGGTTTTGGTGCCAGGGTTTTGGTTTGATTTTTTAGGGTCGGTGATTTTTCTGGCATTTATGAGATTTTGGATTGAATGTTTCAAGCGGATGCAGGTGTTTGTTGGATGGCCATTAACTTGGTGAAATTTTTAATAGTTGTTTGGGTTTGAGAACCTTCTTGGTGGTTGGACAACATGCACTTCCACAACTCGACTAATGTTTCCTTGTTATGTGCCCCTAGTTTGATATTTTTTCTCACTCCAATGCTTCTAGTTGTCTTCTTCTTTTCATTCTCAATCTCTTCAGCTTGCAGCCCATCATCATATAGGTCTACAAATGACTTAGGATTCATCATTTGTAACCTTTCAACCAAATTGGGAGACACATTACAAACAAGCATCCTAACTTGATCTTTCTCAACTAACTTGTATTTCATTAATCCTGCTTTGTTCATGAACCTAGTGAGAATCAGAAAATGATTCATTTGGCTTTTTCTTAGTCAGTTACAAATCCTAGATGGACACTTCCAACTTGGTATTATGATCATATTGTTTCAAGAAGGCAGTACATAACTCTCTTCTGTCAGCCCTAACAGATTTTTCCAGCCCATGATACCAATTTACAGTAATACCCTCTAAGGATAATACAAACAACTTTGTTCCTAGAACCAATAGAGCTTTAATGGTGCTTATAGTTGTTGTATATTGACTCAAGTGAATCCTTGGATCTCTATAACCATTGAATTTCTACAATTGAGGCATTTTGAACTTATCCGGCAACTTGTCACCTTCCAGGCACAGTATGTCATCAAAGTCGAATGAGTAGCCTATGCCTTGCCCTCTTATCAGTTCCTCCATCTTGGACATTTTCTGATTCAGTGTTTGCATCTGCTTGGACTCAAGATCTTGAACCAGCTCGAGTCATTCTTTCTTGCCTTTCTCTACCATGTAGTTCTCAACATCTTCAAACTTCATGTTTACAGTAGGCATATTTCTAGCAGTCTTCAAAGGTTGCCCCCCAACATTATCATTGTTAGCAGGTGGATTTTCCCCAACAGGTGGAATAGTAGCAGACTATAAGCATCCCCCTAACTCTAGATTTTACCTTGGGAAGCGTTTTGGGTGTACATGAACATGCAAATATGTTCCAACTTCAAGACGTTATTCAACATGAGCAATCTGAAAAGTTTTTTGTGCCTCTCATACAGTTTTCCCTTTGATGGAAGATCTCTTCTTCAAAACTGATGGGGCTGTAAACTTTTCAAATAACTAAATCTGCTCTTAAGTTGCAATTGGAGGTGGCCGTGGACACACAAGGGCATAATGTACAGCTCTAAAATGGATAAAGTCTGCAACAAACCTTCAAAGAATGAAATTTTCTATGCATCACTCCATCCTGATTTAAAATCATATTCATATAATTCTGTGTTTATAGCATCAATCAACAAAGTTAAAAAGGTTAAAAAAAGAACACTTACAAAGGAGGAAGATCCAAAGATCTGCTAATATAACCTAGTATAAGCCCTTCCTCTAAGACAATTAAGTGTTCAATTCTCAGTGGTCTATTGTACAAGGGACATGGAAGCAGGTGACTGTAATCTGAGTAGCTACAATAAAACTCAACCTCAGCGATTAGAACCCAGAAATGTTGAAAAAATAAAAGGTAAACGTGAAAGAACTAATGAGTTTCAAATTGAATACGAAGAAGTAAGAGAAAAAAAAAAGAATGTCAATAATATACAAAGGCATCAAAACAAATTTATATGCTTCAACTAGAGCTTTCTTTTGGCTAATTTATGAGCAGAATTTGTAATTTTGAAATAATTTGTCTATGGTTCACTTCAGCACTCGTCCACAAATACTATTCAATTCATCAAAAAGCATAAGACACATTTTCTTCAACTAAGAAACTGAAAATAATTGGATGTTAAGCTCTTAAAACCATTTGGCACCACTTCTAGAAATTTAAAGTATAACAAAATAATAACAAGTTTATATTGCATTTCAACAGTTCAACAGTTTAAACCATTGATAATTTAGTTCCTAATTTAAGGTAAATACTCACAACCGAATTTCCAAGTCTGACTCTATCAATCAAAACAAAAACATTACACCATCTTCAAAACAGATAATAATACTAAGAATTAGATAAGCATTGAAGCAGAATTAATAAAATAATTCAAACTTCTGCGAAAATCATTGGTTAAAGAATTAGTTAGTACTCATAAACAGATATAAAGTTCCAAACTTTGTAATAAAAACCAAAAGCAAAAAGCAAGCATTTACAAATTACAACGATAAAAAAGTAATAAATGAGGAGAAGAAATTCGAAGTACCCATTAACAGAATAATTGGCAGTTGTGTAAGCAACTTATGGTTTTGAGGATTCACAGCCGAACTTTCTCAGAGAAAGAAAAGCTAAAGCATTACTGCTGTGATGCTTATTGAGAGAATAAGCATGAGTTGATGCTAAACTGTGCAAGAGATTACTTGGCGCGCCAAAACTCCGGCAGCCATTGGTACATATTGAAGCTAAACTCAAAGAATTTTATTATTAATAAATTTTATTACATAGCTATTAGCTAACTCTTTTATTATTTTTATTTGTTTTATATTAGTTTATTATTAATAATTTTGTTGATACAAATGAATTTTATTTTAAGTTATATTTTTTGTACCTCTATATATATATGAACTAAATTTAAAGTGATCAATTTTCACATTATTTTTTTAATTTATAAAAAAATAATCATGAAATTATTAAAGTAGTTATAGCTTATATTAGATCACTTTTTATTTTTCATGGAAAAAATTTGAATTATAAATAAGGCAATAGAAGAGATAGGTTTGACTATATAAATTAGCTTGTAGTTATAGAAGACATTTTATAGATTATCAGTGTGGTCGATTGTGAAGTTTACCTGTGGTTGGTTATGGTGAAAAATTAAAAGTAAAAAGTAATTATAAATATGATAAATTATTTTGAAAATTTGATTTTTCTTTATTAAATTGCTACAATTTTTTTTTATTTTACCATGTACTATATTTTTAATTTTATTTTTATTTTTTAAATTGGTATTGTTATTAATTATATTTCTAATCTTAATAATTTATTTGCACTAAATATTACCTTCATTAATCATTATTTTATATTTGGTGATCCTTTATTTTATTAATAATAATATTTTAAATTTTTATATTAATTATTAGTTATATATATATATATATATATATATATATATATATATATATATATATATATATAATCCGTAAGAGAAATATTTTGCGAACCTTCAACTTCATAATTTCATGAATAACAACAAAACTGATTAGTAAGAAAGGTTAATTTAGACTAAAGAAGTTAAGAGTATAGTCATTATATATAGAAAATAAATATAAATAAATAAAAAATGTTTTTAATTTTAAAAACATGTGTATTACCATGTAAAAGATTTATAACATTTTCTTTTTGCTCCTGCTGATACTTGTTTGATGCATCAGTTGAGTTGATAAACGGATGCTAGTTCAGTTCATACAACAATTAAAACAACCATTAATAAATTAGTGTGAAGCGTTCCATCCACTTTTAATCAACCCCACAAATTGGAACTTAATTATTGTTATAACATCACTCTCCACATGGAATAATATATTGCTTTCTTTTATCAATTGTTTAGCCACCTTTTTATTTTTTCTAATAACCATACAATTCATCCAAATTTTATAAAAAAAAAAATTTAATAAATAATTAGTACTAAATACTTCATCATTAGTGTCAAGGTAAAATAAAAAAAAAATTGATGTGGACCAATTGAAATTAATTAAAGTAAAATATTAATTCTAATTAAATTAGGATTGGTGAATTAATCTCGTACGTTGATTTTAGGATTACGTGGTGGACATACCAGATTAAATAAGGAATATCTATAAATATATAACGAAATTAGACATCTCTCTCCCCAATAAAATACAACCCTAACTCTATCAATAGGTTGTGATTAAGAACTAAGGGATAAGAGAGAGAAACCAATTTCTTATTTATGATTTCAAGTATGAATTCTAACGCAAATCTAAGTAAGTTTTCTATCCTATTTATTTTATTGTATCATAGACATATTTAGTTTTAAAGATCGTTAGAGTTTATATTTATGATGTCTTGTTATTAAAAAAAACTAACATGTGATATCAGGATATGTGTTAAAAAAACTAAATAAATTATTGATTAATTTTATTTTGCGTTGAATAACGTGAATAAAAATTATGATAATCAAATCAGTTAAGTTATCAATTGATAGTTTTGTCCCGTAGTAAAAATTGTTATGTGCATAGTCATTGAGTTTTTATTTGTAAATTATGGATCTAATTATCCAAATTCTGCAGACTATCCATGCTCAAAAGACTATGAAATAGCAACGTGAACTGAAAGTTAATGAAAAATATATCGTACGGAATACGGAATTTCTAATTGGTGTAAAGTCCACTGTCATTTTGTTTATGGAAATGATGATGATGATGATGATGATGATGATGACAGCGGTGGCAATATTGATTGCGCATATTTCATTAGGTTTTGGGATCAAAATGATAATAAATAAAATAAATAAAGAAAGCTATTAATAGTTATTTATTTATTTTATTTTGTTCATAATTATTATGTTTAGTTAGTATGATTTTATATTTGTCATATTTTATTATGAACAAATACATGTATTTATTGGAAAAAATTATAAATTTAGTGTCTGAACTTTTGTGATTTTTCTATTTGAGTGTCTGAACTATTTTTTTTTCTATTTGAATGTCTAAACTTTGAAAAAACATATCAATCAGGTGTATCTGACCTATTTTAAGCTGACTGTGTGTTTTAGTCAACTCAAACGGGGTCCACTTTTTTCCAGTACACATGCCATTTTTTTCAGCTCATCCCTATTTGAGTGTCTGAACTTTGAAAAAACATATCAATCAGATGTATCTGGCCTATTTTAAGCTGATTGTATGCTTAGTCAGCTCAAATGGGGTCCACTTTTTTCCAGCTCACATGCATTTTTTTCAACTCATCCCCCACTATTGTCCACTTAAAAAAAGGTAAAGATAGCTGGAAAAAAAAGGGACTCCATTTGAGCTAACTAAGCACACAGTCAGCTAAAAATAGGTCAAATACACCTGATTGATATGTTTTTTCAAAGTTCAGGCACTCAAATAGAAAAAAAAATAGTTCAGACACTCAAATAGAAAAACCACGAAAGTTCAGACACTAAATTTGTAATTTTTCCTATTTATTGTTATAGTTTATAGTTGCCAAAGTGACTTAAACTAGAATGTGTTATTACACGTATAAATTATAAATTATGATGAAATACCATGATGATGTGTAGACGTTTGATAATTGTTAGAATTTAAGAATTTACCCAAAGGTAAATTGTTATTCTATGATTATTGAACATTATTGGGGTGAATTATTATATTTTGGTTGAATATGTTTGATTATCCAAAGATGTTAGATATGGTTAATTAAAATATGATGATTACCCATTATGTTTATTTACATGGTATTTGAAGTATGTTGTAGTATCTACCCAAAGGATAACTACTTTTTTGTTTTTCTGAATCTATATTAATTTTGAGCATTATGCTATATTTTGCAGTTATTGTAATTTATTCACATGCATCATCTGTTACTGTATTTAATGGTACAAACTTCTCTGAATGGCATGAGCAAGTTGATTTCCATTTAGACTTTATGGATCTCAACTTAGCATTATTAGAAGATAAACCCGCTATTATTACTGATTCAAGTAGCGAAGCTGAGAAGTTGCACTTTAAGGCATGGGAACGCAGTAACAGATTATGCCTAAAGTTAATAGAGGATTAAGTCTACCATTATGTGGAATGGTAGACTTTAAGGCATGGGAACGCAGTAACAGATTATGCCTAAAGTAACATCAAGACTGAAGTCCTTGGGGTTGTTAATAGAGGATTCCTTTTTAGTGTAATTTATGTTGAACTGACTTCCTCTTGAATATGGGCCTTTTCAAATTAACTATAACACTATAAAGGATAAGTGGGATATTAATGAATTGGCCGGTAGGCTCATTCAGGAGGAAACAAGATTAAAAAACAAGGGAATCACATTGTCAATCTTGTGGGTCAAGGAGCTGGAAAGAGAATGAAAGTGAAAGCCAACAAGTTTAAGAAAACCAGAAGGCCTGCTAATGCTTCTCAAGCAGAAGAGAAGGAACGAAAGGTTGATAGATGTCACTTCTGTAAGATAGAAGGACACTATCAGAAAGATTGCTTGAAACGTAAGGCTTGGTTCGAAAAGAAAGGTATCTTTCATTATGCTTCTCCAATTTTCGAATCAAACCTAACTGAAGTTCCTAATAATACTTGGTGGCTTGATTTTGGTGCTACTACTCACGTGGCTAATATGATGCAAGGATTCATTACAATACGAACCACAAACCCAACAAGTGATTTTCTTTTTATGGGGAATTGCATGAAGGCACCGATTGAAGGCATTGGGATTTATCGTTTGATCTTAGATAGTGGCCATCAATTAGACTTATTTGAGACCATTTATGTACCTTCAATCAGTAGAAACATGCTAGCCTTAGGTGGTTTATTCAATCTCTATGTTTTGATCTTTGACAAATAATTTAATTAAGCTAATTCCATTTAAAAGTGAAACAAAGTTCAAAATCATTTGAAGACATTTAAAGCTTTAAAATTATACAAGAATAAGTCCATTTGCTACCCTCACGATCTAGAGTCACGATCGTGATCTTCAGTCATGAGTCAAGCTTCAATAGGCCTTCTTTGTTGTAATAAATCTGGGCAGATCGTGATAGGATCACGGGCAACAATCATGAGCCTTCTCAACTCGTGATCATCAGGCATATCAGCTTATTTTTAATTTTTAGTCGCTCACAGTCTGCCCTCACGATCGTGAACAGCTAGTGAGTAGACTCTATTTTAGACTTAATGGTCAAATTCAAATTTAATGGCCATTGGATCACGACTGTGAGCAGCAGTCTAGCATCACTAAGTCAATTTAAATCAAATTGATGTTTGAAGGCGTTAGAGATTGGCTCCAACAACCATGTTTTAAGTTGTTTATCTAAATAAACAACATCTAAAACTTAAATTGAAGATAATAAGCATATATACATCTTTTTGATTCATCAAATCTTCATTATGCTCTCAATTATTATTTTCAATATTTTTTTTAACTCTTAAGAGAGTTGGTAAATGTTATAATAGAGATTCTTGTGCTTCTATTTTCTAGGTTTAAGAAAACGGGAAGTGATAATTCATTCTGAAGGAATTAGTTTAAGTGTTTAGCCATTAAAACACTTGGGATCTTAGTTTAAGAGTAAGCCTAGAAAATTTTAATTGTAAGGTTGAAGAGTGAGCCTCAAACTCTTTAGTGTTCTCAATCTTGTGAATAAGATTGTGTGTGATTGAAAATCCTAACTTGGGAATAAGTTAGGTGGAGACGTAGGATTGTTAAGAATCCGAATTCCTTAAATTATTTAGATTGTGATTCTATCAAACTTTAGGACATTGTCTTAAAAGGTTGGGAACCACCTAAATGTTAGTGATATGCACTAGGTCAATCATTTTATAACTATGTATTGACTTTATCATTTTATTAATAAAGAGGCATTTCCATTATCATTTCTTTTTATGATAACTAAATGAATAGTTAATTCTTTCTAAGGTCATCAAGTATGTGACTTGTTAGTAAAACCCTTAGATTAAAATATGAGTTCTATTCAGATTATCCCTAGCCATTTATTGTATAAATATTAATGAATTAAAGCTAGTATGGTGTTGACTGATGATTATGTTTTGCTAATCATGAATATGAGATATTAAGTCAACTCATAGGTACATGTTTGAGAAATCATGTACTGGATTGACCCACTATGAGAATACTACATAGATTATTGTCATAAGTATTTCTCACCACAGTAATATTGTTTTAGTCCTTTGACCTTGAAATCACCATGGATTTCTACATAACTATTTTATGTTTTGACACATTCTAACATTGTCTTTAACCGGATGATTAAATAGAATGTTGTTGGATATGAAATGAGTTATGTGAGG
>CATIWK010385972.1:0-16113 GCA_949634005.1 Mallotus japonicus
TGATAATAAATTTATTTAACATAATGCTAAAGGGTAAATACTTAAATAAATAAACACTTTATTTAAATGAATATTTTATTGCCATAGGGATAATTTACAATGTCATTACAAAATGGCACTAGGGCACATCTATGCTAACACTTATGATATTAGAATGGGTATCCTTTCTCTTCTTCAGATGAGTAAAGACATAAACAGGGCATTCCGAGTCCTTGTCGAAGAGCTCCCATGGATTCTTATGGCTATAGAGATCATCGAAATAGCTTGCATATCCAGAAGGCAGTACTTCTCCACGAACTTTTCTTAGAAGATAATCAAAGACAAGTTCTTCATCTGCAGGATGAAAGCGAAAACCCACTGGTATATATCCCATCTTCTTCTTCTTCTTTTTCTTGCTTAGCTGTGGTCGATCGATATGTGTCTCTCTCTGGTGATTTTTTTTTCTGTTTTCTGTGGTTTTTATTTCCTTTTCTTTACAGTAGAGCCTTTATATAATCCTAATTAGGGCTAATCCTAATTAATCCTAATCCTACTTGTATTTCATATTTTCCTAAATCAGTAATCATTGTTAACTAAGCTACGTTCCCATAATTGTGGAGTTGGGAGATTTGGGATGTTTCCATGATCCACACAACACCTTAAGGGTTCAACTAAGGTTAACATTACCTTGCTGAAATTAAAGACACTACCTTGCAATACAAGATTTTTGGACTAAAGAAATGGGTTTGGTCCGTCTCAAGGTCCAAACCAATAATTTGTTATAATTAAAAGTTTTGGGGTTACATTTTGAAAAAATAAAATATTTGAGGACAAAACTTAATTATAGCAATAGCACTAAAAGTAAAATAAATGTTTGTTTCAATAGGATTTTCAGTTTTAGATTTTCTCTTCTTCTATTAAGGATATTACCAAAGTTACTTTGATGTACGGAAATTTCAATTATATAGAATTAATTATATTTACAATAAAATTTTATGTTCGGTCCAATCGAAAGCCAAGCAAACAATTATTTAATATTTTTTTTAGTTTTTCATATTTTTTTCATGTTTCTATGAAATATAAAAAAATAAAAATAAAAATTTTAAGATTTAAAATTTATAAAAAATATAAAAATTTCATAAATATTTATTTTGAAAGTAATTTTATCAATTTGCATTGTTATTCGAGCTAATTTTTATCAATTAACATTAAAGTTAAACTTTTTTTTTATTTTTAGGACTTAATTGTAATAATTCTTTGAAAAATGGTCCAATATAATCTAATTTTCAAAAATTAAGGTCCAATTGGAATTATAAAAAAAACATTAAGGTCAAGCATAAACTTCAAGGTATAGTTGAGGGTCCAATTTGCACTTTATCTCTTTCTAAAAATACACCCGCTCTTCTATAGGAAATAGCAATCCTACAATCACAACTCTTAGTACCCATTACACAATAGACCCTTAAGAGCCACTTATGCTAACAAGAACAGAATCCAAATAAAAATCAGCCTCAAGTTTAATCTATTTCATCTGAAGAGGAATAACCATCGATGGATCACACCTGTTATGGATGTGCAAATGATAACTAGGCAAATCCAAATTATCCACAATAGCCGGTCTGAAATCACTGCATAAACCATAAAAACCGCCAATAGATATGACTAGTGATTTTTATAAAACACACCACCGATTTTGGTGACACCACCACCTTGTCTTTGTCAAAGTACAAACGTTTTGATAGCATGATTCCATCTTCCATGAGTTTTCTGAATTCTTCTGCCACTGACCAAGTGTTTTTAATCTTTTCAAATTGAATTCCTATTAGTGAAAAAAGCAGCGTCTTGATCATGTATAAGCAGTAAAGAATCACTCTGGAACTAGTTTTTATTTCCTTTCTTGTTGCAAAAATGGGGGTAATTTTCACCCATGGTACCCAATATTTTGACCTATTACCACCAAGGTACCCAACTTTCAAATCGTAACTTAAAACCTACCAACCTTTGTCCCTAGTGCTAGTAAAGAATCCAGAGTGATTTTTCGGCCGATGATGATAACCTGGCGCAGACGTGGTCGATGATGTGTCTGTGATAATGTCAAGCTGTTTAACTGAAATCAGACACGTCATCACACTGGCACACATGGCGCCACATGTCCAAATATGTCCAAAATTACTTTGGAATTTTCTTAGTAATTAATAATTAATTTACTTTTATACAAAAAAAATTTACCTTAAGCTCGAATCTCTATTTTCCCTTGCTCTCCATCTCTCCCAAAACAGTAAATGCAACTCAAATCTCTAATCTCTAATCCAATCTCAGTTGCCATCTTGAAAAATCTTGCTAACCAATCATCATTCTTGAAAAATTTGCTGTTTCTTTAGCTAATCTTTGCCTTCTTGTTGAATCGAAAAGGACGTTGCCTTCAGAATGGTAAGCTCGCTCTCCCTCGTTGCCTTCAGATGTTCAAATGTTTGAAAAAGAATGTCTTTTTCTATATTGGTTGATGAATGTGCTTGTGGGTCACTCGATTTGAAAAAATGAACTTCGTGGTAGGGCCCACATAAGCAAATGTCGTCTTCAGGTAAAGTGAAAACATTCACTTTCTATAATTTAATAATGAAAAATTAATTTCATTACCCTAATGAAATCTGCATTTAGTTTGTGTAGAAACCCTGATGTATAGGAATAAAATATTATTTGGGATTCTGCCTACAATTGAAATAAACTACTAGGGAAAAGCTGATATAGTTGTTAATAAATTATTTTTACAGATACTGAGGTTAAGCAAAGTCATGTAGTTATTGAAAAGATACCAAATGAAGTTGGTGTAGCAGTTAATAAAGGTAGGTCAAAGAAAGCTAATGATTCCAGGCTGGAAAATCTTGAATCTGGTGGTAATGTGATAAGGTTGTAGAGCATAATAAATACTAGAATGAGCAGTAACATACAAAAGGTGCTTATGAAGAGATTGTTGAGGTTGATGCACCAGGCATTATGGAGCAGGATGCTATTGAGGATCAGGAAGAGGAAGATGATATAGGTGAAGCTGACCTTCAACAACCTTATAAAGATAAGTTAAATAACTTAATTGATCCTGAATATGACATAGTCCATGGGGATGAAGATCTCATAGCTGTGTTGCAAAAGACTGGCCAACTGAAATCAAGGACTCAGGCTGACGCTGAGGTACATGCACATCTTGAAGGGCATGAAGAGTCTGATAAGCATGACCAGACAAATGCGGATAGGGAAGCAGAGTCAGAGGGGGAGGCAGAGGCTGATGAATTCGCAGAGTCTGAGGGTCAGGCAAAGTTTAATGAGCATAAGAATCATAATGTTTATAAAGCAGAGACATAGGGCGAAGCTTCAACTCAGGATCAGGGTGGAGGTGGGAAAAGCAATGGAGGAAGGCCAAGAATAAAGGGGGTTAGGATAAATTCAGGTGGTGTAAATGCAAGTTTAAGATTTCAAGCAAATAAAATTGACTCAGATTATGGGCCATCTGATGAGCTGAATACTACATCAGAAATTGAAGGTAAAGGGCCAGGACATGAGCAAAAGAGAACAAGATTTCCAATTTTTAATGTAGATAAAAAAATGAATGACCTGAGTTTTATTATTGGACAACTGTTAAGTAACAAGGATAAATTCAAAGCAGCATGTAAATAGTAGGGCATAAAGAATATGTACCAGGTCTATTTTCCAATAAATAATCTGATGAAAGTGAGGTGCAAATGTTATAAAGGGTGTGGCTTTTGGATTTATGCTTGTAAGTTCAATTAACATGATCCTGAGGACAAGACCTTTTAGCTGAGGACCTTTAATTTGAAGCCTAAGTGTGGTAAGATTCATTAAAATTTTTATGTGTCAGCTAAGTGGCTGGCTGAGAAGTACATTGAAGAGTTTCGAGTAGATCCCACTTGGAAACTAAAGAGCATTGTGGCAACAATAAAAAAGGATTTGGAGCTCAAAGATTAAAAAATGAGGGCTTGGAGAGCTAGAGATCATGCATTGAGAGTAATCAATGGCAATGAGAGGGAGCAGTATGGGAGACTCTATGAATACAAAAAAGAACTCTTGAGAACTAATCATGGAAATACTGTGGAGTTCAAAGAGCCTAAGGGTGGTTTTGAAGGAGTGTATATATGTCTAAGTGGTCTGAAAAAGGCATTTAAAGAAGGATGCAAGCCCCTTATTTGCTTGGATGAATGCTGGTTGAAAGGAACATATGAGGCCAATTGCTTGCTGTAACAACCATAAACCTTAATGAGTGCCTTTTTCCACTTACTTGGGCTATTGGGAAGACTGAAAACATAGCCACTTGGACATGGTTCCTTCAATTGCTCAAAGAAGACCTTGAAATGTATAACTCCTATCAATGGGTGTTTATGTCTGACAGACAAAAGGTATACAATTCTTGTTTATTTATATTTTAAATAAACTAAAAATGTTACATTAACTCTTACTTTGTATTTGTGTTTATGACCTACATGGACTCATTAGCGCTATTTCAGATCTCTTCCCAAATTTTGAACATAGGTTATGTGTTAGACATATGTGGATATATATCAACAAAATTTAGGACCGAGACCACAAGCCAAAAGAAGGAATTGAAAGACTTTGTTTAGAATGCAGATAGGGTAACATACACTATTAAGTTACACTATTTGTTGGATCAGATTGAGCAGAAGTATCCAGATGCAAAATAGTGGCTAAATGAAAGGCCTTCTGAGCAGTGGAATCGAGTAATTTTTCATATACTAATCATCAAAGAAAGCAACAGGCTCAACTACCAGGGCTGCAAGTTCAACATCACCATCAACCTCAATAACATTTTAGTGAATAATGGATGTGAGAAATTTTATTTTATTTTTTACAAATTTGTTTTAATTGGATAGTAATAGTTTAAATTTATTTTTAAAACATTGCAGAGCACTAGTCATATTACTATTGACTCTTCAAATGTTAATGCTCCATTTCCATTTGAAGGAAACACTGTGAGTTATTTGTATGTTGCAGGTGTTAGTGACGAGTGGATATTTATTATTTTTTTTTTGTGAAGCAATTGAGCATTGGATATTCTTTGTTTATGACTAGGTTGAGCAAAGGATAATAGTTTTCCAAGAATCTCAAAGGAGCACCATTGCTGAAGATTTTGTATATCAGCTTGAAACAGGGAGGAAGCTATCCAAGAACCACTTGCTTACCGAGTAGAAACCTTTCCAAGCCAAAGTAGCAGGACAGTAATACTAGATGTGGAATCAAGATATGGGATTAATTTCAAGAGAAGAAAAGGGCTTAATACATCCGTAGCCCCATGAACTTGGCAAGTTTTGCCATTTTGACACTTATACTTACACTTTTGCCATTTAGCCACCTGAACTTGCCAAAAATGTGATTTATAAACCACTTTCTGCCTAATAAGCAACTAGAAGAGGCGCGTGTGTTACACTTGTCTAATAGGGTTCCATGTAAATGACAGGTATGATATGTTTCAAAAAAAAATTGTATCAGGGACAGAAAGAAAAAAAAAAGCTTAAGAACGTGAAAAAAAAAAGCTAAGTTTCATATTATCCCCAAATTCCAAACCCTAATTTACCTCATCTATCGCAAATTACCTCTCCCTCTTCATCAATTAAAAACCTCTCCTTTACTTCTAGTAAATTTCGCCTTTTAAGCTATATAAATCACCTCTCCCTCTTCATTAATTCTTGTCCCAACATGCTCAGTCTGTGCAAGCCATACTACAGAGGAGCTCTTGGTGCACTTCTTGTTTACGACATAGCCAAGAGGCAAAAGGGGAAGTCTCTCATTTCTTGAGACGTCATCCTTAGAAACAACCAATGTCCAGAAGTCTCTCATTTCTTGATTCCTCATCAAATATGAAAAGTGGTTGCTGATATTGGGAAGAAAGCAGGGAAAGCGAAGGGAAAGTCTCTCATTTCTTCATTTTTGTTGAGGATGTACGTTATCTGTTTGTGCAATGGCCTAACAGAGTTTTGTGTTGCTAAGGAGATCGATAAGTTACCTTAAAAAGGTGGAAGTGAAGCCAATCCTGACTATGAGTGTCTTAGAGCTGAGTTAAGGAAAATGTCTTCTGTCAATGGACGAGTTATTTTGCTTTTTCGGGCGAGGTGTGGGTGCCCTGTGGCTAAATTAGAAGGCTGGGGTCCTAAAAAAGGCCGGCGTCATAAAAAGTGAATATCTTTGAATTCAATTTATTTTATATAAATTTTTATTAGTTTTTCTGTTCTTGTTTGTTCATATTTTGATTTGGGAAAAAATTGATCTCAAAATGGAATGAACAAAAAGTGTTTGAATCATGTTGGTGTGATTTTTTATTTTTTGGTGGTAAAGAAGACAAGGCAAAGCTTCATTGATGGGGCCTAAATCTGAAAGAGAGGGGAAACAGGGCAAAAGACGAAGAAATTTCAAGAGAAAGAGAGTGCATTTGATTCTGAATTGGCATTCTTGTCAAGGGTTCACCACAAGCATTTGGTGAGGCTTGTTGGGTACTGTGAAGATGGGGATGAGAAGCTTCATTGATGGGGCCTGAATCTGAAAGAGATTACAGGCCAATGAAGGCAGCAGGAACAGTTAGTGTGGTATTGTTCCTGAGTACTATGGTCTAAATGTGTTAACAACAAAGAGTGATGTTTATGGCCTTGGTGTGGAGGTGCACCAACACGTATAGTAAATAAAGAGAGCAATATTCAAAGGTGATGATAATGGAGGTGCACCGACAAGTATAGTAGATTTTGCAGTGCCAAGTATCATGTCTGGTGAATTGGTTAAGGTATTGGATCATAGAGTCGGTCCGCCGGAGCTTAATGAAGTAGAAGCAGTAGAATTAATAGCATATGCAGCACTTCATTGTGTGAATTTGGAAGGGAAAGATAGGCCAACTATGACAGACATTGTTGCCAATTTGGAAAGAGCTTTAACTCTCTGTGATGGCAAAATTTAAATAATTTTTTAGATGATGTCTTTGGTATACTTTTGGAATTTATAAGATGCTGGATGGAGAGAATCAAATTTCTGCAGTTGCCATACATATCAATCACACCATTCACCGCCTCCACAGCCATGAGAGAATCAAAATTTATTTCCAGCCTTTGATATCCCATTTGATGACCAAGACGAAGGCCTAACAACCCACAAGCATGTGCAATTAATAAGGTATTTTTATCCAACTTGGATTTGGAAGATATATAATTCAAGATATTTTTCTTTATATACATCTGATATCAATAATATAATTAAATGTTTTTGTACTATGGATTCATTTGTTTGGCCAATGAAGATGTCTCTTCATGTTTGTTGCTGTTGTTTTTTTTTTCCTAGTTGCTTGCTTTTTTTTTTTTTAATATTAAACACCGGCCAAGTTAGATATGTTTGTCTCTAAGGCATGTTTTCTACCTCATAAACCTGCGTTTGAAGAATTAAGAACAAGAAGACAAGATAATGGTGGTCGATTTAAGAATTGAAAGAAAAATAAGAAGATGAAAGCTGAGTTAATGAAGAAGTGAAAAAGATGATGGTGATAAATAGTTAAAAAGTCCCTTTGTAAATTGATCAGTGTCAATTTTCTTCATTTCACGCGCTTATTAGTGTTTATTTACACGTATCTGCCACATCAGCAGAAAGTGGTTTATAAATCACGTTTTTGGCAAGTTCAAGTGGCTAAATGGAAAAAGTGTAAGTATGGGTGTCAAAGTGACAAAACTTGCCAAGTTCAGGGGGCTGCGGATGTATTAAGCCGAAGAAAAGCTTAAACATATATTGTAGACAGTGTGTAGTAGTTAATGATGATGTTAAACCTCGCATTTAGGCACTTTTTCAAGTTTTTTTTGTCACTTTTTGTGATTTATGCATAATATAAATCATTATTTTGTGTTTCATAGTTGAAACAAAAAGTTAAATTTTTGTTTCAAAGATGAAACATTTAACAGTACCAACAATGAAGGATTGTACATTAGTACTTTTATATATTTGTATATATATATATATATCAACTTCATCGATTCTTAGCAGATGAAAGTGTTGTGTTTGGTTTTTTTGTTTTCTCTAGTTCCCTATTTTATTTTTTCTTTAGGTTAGCTTTTGTTGTGCTATTTAGTGATTACTTCAAAGGTAATCTCTTTTAGGGTCAGTTTGTTTCTAGCTGGCATTATTTTGTCCCATTGCAGGATTATAGTAGGGCGAGAGTTGTAAGCTCTACTCTTTTCTTATAGCTGTATTGCATTTCGCTTTCAATGAATTTCCTATTGCTAAAAAAAAAAACTTCATCGATTCATCTTTATTTGTCAATCTTAGTGTTTCCTATTTACTGTTGCATGGAGCAATTTGTATGCAGATTCTATTAGTTAATAATCAACACAACTCTTCCAACTAAATTACATCTTTCATTCATATCAATCCTTGTTACAGTGCACTTTAACATTGCATTGCCCACATATTAAGCTAAACCCAAACAAACCTACATCATATTACAGTTGCTACATCATCCACATACACCTACAAACACAAACAATAAAAAGCCAAACCAAAACCAATTTAAGTGTTAACCATTTTTTATTCCTTCTTGCAGTATTTTCCTTTTCCAATTTGTAAATTTTTTAAGTAGCCCGTTAATAACAATCCTTGATCTTGCATGCACAGGAGGATCTACCCACTGAAAAAAGTGACATTGTTGATTTGGGCATCCTAAATACCTCCTGCCTGGATATGAGAGCCAATGATTTACTTGTATGCTCACTTTTCTCTAACCAAGCTTTATATTTGACGCATTCTTGGTTTTTATGACCTTTTTTCTTACAGAAAAAACTCTTCAATTCCTTCTTAAAAGGAACTTTAGCAGCTCCCACAACATTGGACAGCATAGGTTTTCTAGGTTGGCCCTGAACAGCAGCAGAAGCAGAGGTAGAAGCAAAAAATTTAGATTTCTTACCTTTATACCTTTTAAGAGGTTTGGACACAAGGAGTGATGTGTTTGGATTCTCCTCTTTCAACTTGTCCTCCTCAACAACACATATGGCAATGAAATCATTCACATTCCATGCTTCTTCCTTTGAATTGTAAGTAGTTACAATTATTCCAAATTCTGGTGGCCTAGTGTTCAATGCTTGATGTATTATACAAGCATCAGGAAGTAGAATGTTCAAAATTTTTAACTTATTTTGAATATGGACCATTGTGAGAATGTACTCTCTAACACCTCCAATGCCAGTATACTTCATAAAGTACAATCTTTTCAAAAATGAGCCAATTTCAGCATTGATTGATACCTTAAATCTCTGGGGCACAGCATTAAGAAAATCTTTTGCTATAGTGGTCGCAGGCAGACCACTAAGCAAATGCTCAGGTATTGACCTTTTAATAGTCAAATAGCACATGCGATTCAACTTGTACCATGTTTTATAAAGCTCCTTTTCTACATCAGTGAGATCATCTGGCTTAGGAGTGACCATTGCCAAATCAATGTCAGCTAATTCCATGGCCAACTCCATATCTCTCTTCCATGATTTATAATTAGAGCCGGTCAAAGTTTCTATAGTAACCGTGTTGTTGTTGACTGAAAAGGTGATTGAAAATAATAATAATAATAATAATAACAATGCAATTTTATTTGCACAACAATAGGATAATTACAATACTTATAACCATAAAGAAGTATTGTCTTAAACAAGAATCTTTATACATCATCATGTATATACCTTTAGGCATAATACACAACATGCAGTTAAAGAATTCTTTATATAATATCGGTTCAACAATGTTTACAATTTTAGCAATTTAACACTTTTGGGCAGATAAATTACTTAGATTGAAACATTATCAACAAAATGTCTTATATGTATCATTTCCAAATTTTCGTACATAATAAACACCTTTGGGCAGAATTATTATGTACTAAATTTAGAAACATCTTTAAACATGTGAGACCTACATTTCTTATAAAATTAAGAAAAAATGATCACTTTGGCGATTACAATTTTTCAAAATTTTATAAGAAAATCTCACATCAAGATACATTTCACAATATCCTATTTTATTATTTCTTTATGCAATTTTATACTTTAAGACATGGGGCAAATTTATCTATAAAATTGCTTTCTCACTTGTCATGCCAAAATATTAATTATAAGATAAATTTTACAATTTATATTTATCTTATAATATTAATTATTTAAATTGCATCTCTAATTAATTTAGAGAATTAATATATTCTCTATATATAACAATCATATGCTTAATGCATAGTTTTTCTTGATTAGATAAATAATTTATCTCTAATTTATTTCAAAATATAATATATCTCTTTAGTATTATATTTTGAGTGAAAATTTAAAATGCGTATTTTTAAGCTATGGATATTAAAATTAAGATCTGACCCAATCCACCTAAATATAAACATTTGCTGAGTCAATAATATTGGACCAAGTATAAACATTTGTGGCCAATTATAAAACTGAATTCACTCAATAGGCCCAGGAGAAAACATTTATGGCCCGAATATAGAATTAAATACTCTTAGTAGGTCCAAGTCATGTAAACATAAAACATTTAATGAGTTCAAATTGCTTTAATTTAATAAATTGAAAAGATCTAATCTTAGTTACCCAATTTATCCAAATACAAGTCATTGAAGGGTCTACCTTATCAACACATAATTAAACACAATAAACATCTAAGGGCCTAGAATTATTGAATTATACAATTATACACATCAATAATTATTGCTGCGTATTGTGAGATTTTTTTTTAAAGTGCAGATTTACGTCGGAACTGGACAAGTTTGGCTGGAAAACTCAAACTTGATACAGAAGATGTGTAGCAACACCATATTTTCACCAAAAAATGAAAAACTTTAAGACTTTTCAACCAAAATCAGTCTCAAATATGATTTTTGATTCCAAAACTCACAAAAAATTCATTCATCAAACTAACTAGAAAACACAACTGTTTTGGATCACCAAAAATAATAATTCTCAACTTCTTAATAGAAAGTTAATCAACAATCATCATATAAATTAGATAAATATGATTCTAGATTCATGAATTGTGGCTCTGATACCCCATGTTAGCCTTTTGTTGCAAGAATCAAAGTTTTCATAATGAATTTCATAAAAAAATTTGATTTAAACATATATATATGCAACAAGAGAAATAACTCATGAATAAAGAACACATATTTAATAGAGAATAAGTACCTATTTTGGGATCCATGATGAAAAGAAAGTGCAATGATTGAGTTTTTGTTTTTCAGCCAAATTCTTCTTCACCTTCTTTCTTTGCTCTCTAGATGGTGTATGTATTTACTATCTATTCTCCCTATTTTTTGTAAAAAATAAAATGTTGTCTTTTTAGTAATCAAAAGGAAGTGGTGAAGAGACGTAGCCTCTTGGTGAGTCCATGGGCTGTGACCATCATGAGCCCATGGGCTCATACGACCCACACTATTGAGAGCAAGCCCACCTAGTCCAACCCAATTTCATATAAACAATAGTATCTTCTTGTATCACCCACAATTAATAGAGCCCATACTTAATTTTTCAACACTTCTTTCTTAGCTGAGGCTGATCGATCTGTATCTCTCTGTGGTGATTTTTTCTGTTTTCAATGGATTTTCTTTTCCTTTTTTTGTATTGTAGAACCTTTATATAATCCTAATTAGTCCTAACCCTAATTAGTCCTAATCCTACTTGTATTTAATATTTTCCTTATTTCTAATGATTTTCTTATTTCGTTATGGATTTTTCTCTTAAATGGAGATTTTTGTGTATTGAGATGTATTGTTTTAGTCTTATCTAAAACACTTGTATATGCATCATAAATCTAACAATTGGGATATAAATGAAGTATTTTTCTTTCCTAAACCAATAATCATTATTAAGTAAGCTACGTCCCCATAATTGCGGAGTAGGGAGACTTGGGATGTTTCCATGGTCCAAACAACACCTCAAGGGTTTACCTAAGGTTAACGTTAACTTATTGAAATTATAGACACTGCCTTGCAACGCAAGATTTATGGACTAAAGAAATGGGTTCGGCCCATCTCAAGGTCCAAATCAAGATAGTAATAAATTGTTATAATTATAAGTTTTGGGGTTACATTTGAAAAAAATATATATATTTAAGGACCAAACTTAATTATGGAAATAGCACTAAAAAGGAAAAAGAGATGTTTGTTTTCGAAGGATTTCCAGTTTTAGATTTTCTCTTCTTCCATTAAGCATATTAGCAAATTTACTTTGATGTATAGAAATTTTTATTATTTAGAATTAATTATTTTTACATTAAAATTTTATGCTCAATTCAATACAAAGCCAATTGATTAGGAGACTTTTATCGTTCTTGTAGTCCTGCCCAGATCAAATTGGATTAGTCACTAGCGGGTTCTAAATATTGGTGGTTTAGACAAAAAAAATATATGAAAGTCAATCAAACTATTAAATTTTTTAGTTTCTCACTTTTTTCATGTTTTTAAAAAATAAAAAAAGTTGAGATAACATTTACTCGAACAAAAAATTGATCTGTAGGTGAAATACATTATTTAACTTTGTTTTATCGATCCTTTTAATGTTCATGGCTTGAATCATTTAACTTTTTTTTGTCGAGCCTTTTAATCTTTAATTTATATTTCTATTTATATATATATTATACATTTAAGTTTAAAGAGACTCATTAGATATGCTTTCAAAGGCATCTTGTTAATTCTAAAACAACATGAATAGGACAGAAATTAGTTTGAAAACAACATGAATTAGTTTGAAATAGAAAAA
The DNA here is from genome assembly GCA_949634005.1 of Mallotus japonicus. Classification (NCBI taxonomy): domain Eukaryota; kingdom Viridiplantae; phylum Streptophyta; class Magnoliopsida; order Malpighiales; family Euphorbiaceae; genus Mallotus; species Mallotus japonicus. The sequence continues at coordinate 12,765 of CATIWK010385972.1, forward strand.
AAAGAATTAAAATTCAACATGTTAAAAATAATATTAGATACAAATAAATTTTCAACTTTGACCTGAATTTATCTTAAAATTATTACAATTACCTAAAAACAATTCAAATTCAATCTCCATTCAATTTCTTGACAGTATATAAGAATCAAAAAATAAAAAGTTTTACCAATAATCATTAAAATCAATTAGTAAAGAGTTGTTCTTATTTAAGTGACATTTCAGATTTAAAGCATGGTGTATGCAATTGCATAAAATTAGTTGTTGGAAAAAATTTTCTACCCTTGTGGTCTTATCTGGGTCAAACCAAACTAGTAAGAACCTAGTGGACTCTAAATGTCAGTGATTCATACTAAAAGAGGATAAATGACTTACAATTTTGGCAACCTTAACCTTTGTCAAAAGCATGCTTCATCACCCAGCAGTTGGTATTAGAGGTCTGATTAAGCATGTTCTACCTATATGAAACTCAAAATGAATAACACAAATAGCTATAAAATGAAACATGCAATCTCCATCATTATAATGATCCATTGTGAATTGCTCAGAAATTTCAGAACATATTAAGAGCAAAGAAGCTGCCAATGTTAAAAAATGTAACTGGATTTCTATATGTAGGCAGAATTTAGTAGATGTGGGTATGCATCATGATCAGGTGGTGGTGGCTTGCATTAATTCATCACTATTGAAGTATGGCCTTATTGTTTTTCAATTTCATTGAACAATAAATGCCTCGAGAATTAGTAGTGGATATAAAAAGCATGTCACATTCGTTGGCATTGAAGCCAAACATAAGGCCAAGGCCTCAGGTTCATCAACATTAGAGAAGACAAAAGATGGTAGCAAAAATAACCCAAATTCTCAATGTTTAGTATGGCAACCATCTCATCTCCAAACTCAATCAATAAGAGTCAAGGAACTTCGTCGAAAACTGAATAATCTAATATTAATTTGATAACTTTCATACAATTCCAGATAGCTCATCATACAAATTTTCCGGAATTATAGAGTAAATTACACTTTATAGTGCACAAATTGCAACAGGGCCTGATTGAAAAGTTAGGAACCAAGTATAACAAATTCATTCCATTAAACATTATCATGATATTACCTTCATGTGCAAGTTCTTTTGTCAAAAAAAGTTTTCTTCATTTCTTCAATTTGCCACATGGTGAAAGCTAATAATTAAGATAGCCTTAATTCTAGCTTTAATTGACTGTATTATTGTTTGTCCTAGATTTATATGTTTCTTTTTGACAGGCTGATGACTTGGTTTCCATTAAAATCTCATTCAATAATAAAATTGTATAATCTTCTTTCAGGATTTATTTTAGAGTATTGAATTTACAATATTGTGTCTTAAAATATTGTGAATCAATATATCAATTAGACTAAGCACATCTAATTAAATTATAGATTTTATTATGTTATTCTAATATTCAAGAACTATATAATTATTGATTGTTTTATATAATCAGCCATTATTTAGGATTAAACTAACTATTAAAGCAATTATAATTAATTAAAAATCAAAAAGATAAACTCATATTATTAACATAAAAAATTATAAAATTTACATGTTCCAGGAATAGCTCAAAAGGCCTTCATAGTTGTTGTAATCCTCTTAATAAAATAAGACATCATTGTATCTTAGTGGTGCAAGTGAGATTATGGCATTGTTCTCTTCTGAGAAAGATGCAGGTGGAGGTGGCACCAAAGAATATTCTGAAGTCGCATTCTGAGGAGGGAAAGAAGGTGCTGGTATCATCATAATCGCTTGATGAGTGCTAAAGTTGTTCTTCACTCGAAGATATGCATGCGTAAGTGGCATAAGAAAATGTTCTGCAATTGCATTTTGAGGAGGAAAAGAAAGCATTTGTATTATTGCAATTAATTGAGTTGAGATACTAGGGCCAATTTCTTCTGGTAAATTTGAAGATGCAAGAATTGGGAACTCTTGTTTTACGATTAAAAAATGATATTTCTCAATACCCTCTCCATTACTAACCTTAGTCTCTAGATATTTTGCATATAAAGGAGCTGCTACATTACATGAGCTTGGAATCATGAATGGTAGAGCTAACAAATCAGAATCTACATGTTCTGCAACCAAATTTGAAGGAATGAAGAGGGAGTTATCAATTGTATCTCCATTATCAGTCTCATAATAAGGTGGTGATAAACATAATGTCAAGAAGAAAAAAGGACAATTTTTTTTAAAACTACCATGTTGCCTCATTTATAGAGGTTATTCAATTGGAAAGAAGGGGTAATAAAGAATTTTTTTATCCTGTGATGGGATTAATTTTGTCGCATGTGGGCCGTAAAAAAATTCTTTACCCTGTGATAGGACTATTCTTGTTGCGTGTAGTGATAAGAATCATTATCCTTATAGAGTAGTGATAGACATCGTGTCTTGCAACATCATAGAGGAAAATGATAAAAGAATTTTTTTTAAAAATTATCATATTGCCTCCTTTATAAGAGGACAATTCAATTGGAAAGGAGGGGCAATAAAGGAATTCTTTTATCCCATGATAGGATTATTTATTGTTATGTGTAGTGACAAGAATCATTATCTTAAGAGGGTGATGAGAGATGTGGTGAAGAAAAGGCGAAAAAAAATTAGGGTTGGGCCTATGATCCAAACAACATCTACAACGTAAGCTTTTTGGACAAACGTAATGGGTTGGGCCCAACTCAAGGTCTAAACCAAGAATATGAATAATTTGTTATAATTAAAAGTTTTGGAATTATATTTGAAAAAAAAAACCACTTGAGGACAAAAATTATTATTTAGAATATTGGGAGTAGGTGAGTGTAAATTACTCTAATTCAATATTAATTTTAGTTACTTGTTTGATTGCTAATTTATACATCATTATCATTATTTTTTTTTTATGTCTGCACCACTTATATTTCTAAAAGACTAATTGCAAATTTAGTGTCTAAATTTTTCAATTTTTTATTTGAGTTTTTTCTTTCTGCAATGGGGGTGCTGGCTCAGTTGAACTACAATATAATAAGGATAACATTTCAATAGAAACAGAGGGGTTCAAGTAAAAATATATATAAATTTGGGGGGCAAACATTAAATTTATATAAAAAATTTAATGCAATTTTTTGAAAAAAAAATGAGCGGGAGGAGAGGGGGTGGGGGGGTATTACTTGAGTTGAGATGCTAGGGCCTATTTCTTCTGGTAAATTTGAAGATGCAGGAATTGGGAACTCTTGTTTTGCGATTAAAAAATGATATTTCTCAATACCCTCTCCATTACTAACCTTAGTTTCTAGATATTTTGCATATGAAGGAGCTGCTACATTACATGAGCTTGGAATCATGAATGGTAGA
>CATIWK010386098.1:0-11697 GCA_949634005.1 Mallotus japonicus
CTGAATGTTTAAATTTATTAATATGTTGTGTCAACTTTTTTTAATTATGAGTCGGTATGAAAATTCATTAAAACATCGCAATTTTAGTGTTTTTTCAAGTTATGAACAAATTTGTTTTTCCCTTATTGACAACATGGATTAAAAAAAAAAAGAATGACTTGACCTACAATTGCATATGAGAAGCATGTGGTATTCCGCAAAAGAAAAACATTATAACAATTAAAGTTAATTTTACAATATAACTAATTTGGAAAAAAAATTAAGACCTTCAAAACAATCTAGATGATGGCTCAAACTTCTTCTCAAATCCAAGTTCTTTTCTATTAAAATTCTAAAATCCAAAACCTCATGTTAAATTATGAAGAAAATTATTAGTGTAATAACCGAAAGCTTTACTTAAAATTGTAGTAATCAATTTTGTTATAAGTTGTGCAGTTGGCCTTTTTAAGTTAATACGTTGCTATAAAGAGAATCCTTTAGCTTCCTTTCTATTTTTCTCTAATAATGAAATATCAAAAAGAAAATAATATTACATAGGATCACAACCATTAATATAAAGATAACTTTCCTATATATTTTTTGTATTTCTATTTTAATCTATTATAAAATAAAAATTACATGTAAATCTATCTACATTAAAGACGCACACCCTTCAAATATATTAAAATTCAAACTATCCAAAAGTTTTAGAAGATCACTTTTAAATAGGATTAATCCTATATGACAATTTGAACACATAGTATTCACATAAAAAGTTAATATTGGATTAAAGATTGACAATCTCTTACTTAAGCTACACATGTAACCTTATAATCATGCATTGTAAAAAAAAAAGTCTATACAAGTACAATTTTACCCATTAATCATACTGACATATGATCAAAGTGACCTTTGTTACATTTATTGTAACTCGACCCATTAGTGGCCATGTATATATATCAATAGAATTGAATGACATGGATCATTATGTGGATGTGTAGCATAAAAAATCTCATACAATATGATCCTCATATGTCTATTTCCATATAGTCCACCCTTTTAACCTTAGTGAGATAAAACCATACTAAAATCGAAGTGTAAATAAATCAAAACTTTTATTTTTGCAGAAAATAACTCCAAAATAATTGAAAATTATAAACTCAAATAACTAAAACAAATGTCCACATTAAATAAGCATTTAAAATTACAAACTCCCACTAAAACTAAATGTCCTCAAATATGAGCAGTGTGCTCATGAAATATTTTAGGTGGCAATCCTTTAGTAAATGGATTCACAATGATGGAGTTTGCTCTAATGTGTTGTATAGATAACTATCCACTTTGAACTCTTTCTTTAACAACTAGGAACTTGATGTCTATATATTTTGACTTCATTTTAGCTCCTATTGTTATTGGAATATAAAATTATTGATTTATTGTCATAAAATAACTTGAGCAATTTTTTAATACCATCTACTGTAAGTAGCTTGTGATAAAATTCTACAGCCATATTCCATAATTGGATGCCTCATAACTCGCTATATATTCTACTGCCATATTAGAAGAAGCTATAAGTGATTGTTTAGTACTCTTCTAGGATATAGCACCCCACACTAGTGGGTAGATAGCCCAATATATATTTATACTATTTTGGCATCTAATAAAATCTGAGTCGGTATTCCCGACAATCTCAAGTTAATCCGACCTTCGATATGTAAGCATATTATGTTTTGTTATTTGTAAGAACTACAAGACCCATTTGATTGCTTTCCAATGGTCTCCTCTTGAATTGCTTAAATATTTTCCCTACATCCCAGTAATGTATGCAATATATGAACACATAGAAATCCGAGCATACATCAGAACCCCTACTACTAATGCATACAAAATCTTTTGCATTTCTTTTTCCTTACAAACCATTTTTAGGGAACTGATTAAGATTTAACTTGTCTCCCTTAGCCACAGAGTTATCACCAAGTTTATAGTCTTGTATGACATATCTCTTAAGAATCGATTTGATAAGCCTTTTTATGATAATCCAAGAATACCCAAGAGGAATCTAAGCATATCTAAATGCTTAAAACAAAAGAGAGGTCAACAAGATCATTCATCTCAAAATTCTTAGCTAGAAATATTTTGGTTCATGCAATAAGCCTATATCATTGTAGACAAGCAAAATGTCATCAACATATAAAATTATAAAAATATACTTGCTCCCAAAAAACTTATGGATATACAACTAAATTCATCTTAAAGCTAAACGAGATAATCACTTAATGAAACTTGAAATACTTTTTAAGCCCATAATGAATTTTTTTTTTTAAGTTTATAAATCATATTCTTGAGGTCTCTTGATACAAAATTTTTTGGTTGTACTATATAGATTGTCTCATTAATGTCGCCATTGAGAAATGCTCTTATTACATCCATTTAGTGTAATCCAAGATTGGAATATGCCATCAATTTCATTGTAATCCTAAAAGAGTTTTTTGAAGAAATTGAAGAGAAATTTCTTTATAGTCAATGCATTCTTTCTATATAAAGTCCTTTGCAACAAGACATGACCTATACCTCTCCACTTCGCCTTCCAAATCCCTCTTATTCTTAGATATCTATTTGCAACTAATGGGTTTCATATTTTTTCACAATGGGATAAAATATTGCATGTTATTATCTTTCATGGACTTAATCTTCTCATTCATGGCATCAATCCTCTTATGAGAATTAGAACTTTCCAATTTGACCGAAGTTGATTAGATCATTCTCAATCACTCTAATGTCAACCTCATGTTTTTGGAGAAATAAATGTAGTCATTTAGCACTGCACTTCTCCTTTATTTAATGGATCTCTTAAATGGTTTAAGTTTTTAAGGTGGTAGAGTTTGTTCTTTTGGAACAATTTCTTAAATGGGAGGTTCTTCAACATTGTCTTGATATATTGTGTCTTAAAAAGGTCATGAATGGAATTTTAATCATTTCTAATAACACCTATGGGAATATCAATATATTCCTTTTTAAAGACAAAGTCTCTAACTCTATCTCCCTCCATAAACTCAACATCTTTAAAGAATCGAGTATTTCCCACATTTAAAAATTGGCTTAGTTATAGGATCCTAAAACTTGTACCTTTGGATCTTTTAAAGTATCCGATAAAACATCAACTCATTGTCCTTAAGTCCAATTTCTTTTCATTAGGCCTATAACTCATTGTCTTAACTATACATCCCCAAATATGCAGGTGCTTCAAAATAGGCTTTTTGCCCATCTAAAATCTATAAGGGGTTTTGGCAGTCGCTTAAGTTAGAACCATGTTATTTGCTATAGTCTTAAGTGCTTCTCTCTAAAGTGATTCTAGTAAAGTAGAATGAGAAACATGCTCCTCACTATGTCCTTAAGCATCATATTTCATCTTTCAGTAACACCATTCATAGTAGATGAACCCGGCATAATGTACTATCGAATGATACCTCACTCCTTTAAGAATTTGGCAAATGGTCTTGGACATTGTTCATCAGAACCATTATATCTGTCATGATATTTACCGCTACAATAAGATCTAATGCTTTTGATCCTTTTGCTGAGTTGGTTCTTAATCTCAAGTTTATAATTTTTGAATATATCTAACGATTGTAATTTTTCATTAATGAGATATAAGTGGCTATATTTATAAAAATTTTCTATCAATATTTTAAAATATTATTAAACATTCTAAGCAACCATACAGAATGGCCCACAAATACCTCTATGTATAAGTTCTAAGATGTTCAAAGTCCTACTAGTTTTAAATCTCCCTTTGTTGGTATGTTTCCTATTAATATAATTAACATAAAATTCAAAATCTATAAGACCTAAAGAGTTTAGAATTTCATTGGAAACAAGTTTCACTATTCTCCATTTTGAAAAATATGACATAATCTCTTATGCCATAGCGTAATGGAATTCTCATTAGTTAATTTTCTCTTTGCACCTTGTGTACTTAATTCAAGGATTCGTTAAATAAAGCATTTGTATAAAGTGAATGAAGATTACCATAACTTGACAAAGAACCAAAACCAACAAATTTTAAACCATGAAACAAATTAAAATTTTTATTCCCAAATAAACAAATATAACCAAATTTGTCCAAGGGAAAATTAGAAATCAAATTCTATCTAAACAACAATACGATAATTCTTCCATTAAAATTCAAATAAAATTTAATTTTCAACAATAATTTAAATTTCCCGTTGCCTCAACTTTAACCTTTTTGCCATCACCTACTTAGATGTATCTTTCATTATCACTTGGCTTTTGGTAACTTAGGCAACCCTACGTAAACATATTGGTGTGAGTTTTTTGCATTAGAATCTAACCATTAAATGTGTCTAAATACTTAAATTAACCTTAGAACAAACCAAATTAAAAAGCATATCTTTTTTAACAGGTCATGCGTGATGGTGCAATGCTTTTTCTGATGCCCTTCAACTCCTTTAAAGAAATAATTTGACCTTCTAATGCATTCAGTTTCTTTTGATGTGTTGTATCTCTTTCTGATAATTGTAGTTTACCTTAAACTAGCTAAACTATGTAAGAAGTTCTCAAAGAGTTCTAGGTTAAGTGCTTTCAATTTAGAAATAAGATGAGACATCTCTATAATAACATACGATTTGATTTCTCCTACCTTTTCATATCCAATTTTTCATCAGAGATACTTATATCCATAATAGCTATAGGAGAATCAATCCTTAACGTAAGATTAAGATCAATGACTCCGATAACTATCAAGGGGTTCTCTTGTCATAATTTAAATCTAGTGCAATTTAGCATAAGAATGGAGTTGATGTTGGCAATTATATTAATGGGAATATTCATAGCTGAACAGAGAATAACAAACAGACAATAAAAGCTCATATAATTTTTAAAATAAAATCAATAATAAATTCAAATAAATGTAAATCTCATCTTAAGATACCAAACACTTCATTAATATTTTGTCTTTGGAAAAAAAATTAACTTGTAAATGATATTTTGGTGTTGTAATTAAACATTGACAATAGAATATATCAAACAATAAATCTTGCTTTGGGCCAATTTATTATTCACATGTGGAACTGAACAATCATCATTCATTTACTATTATTGATGCACGTGCAATTCTGTTGAACATTAACCTTCCTTTGGACCAATCAAATATTCACATAAATTGCACGAAAATAATCATTTGTATTTCAAAATAAATTAATTTCTATAAAAGAAGCTACTTTAGTGATATATTACTTCAGTTAATTCTTTTTAAAATATATATATAAATATACTAGTATTTAAATTTAAAATTGTGTAAAAAATTTCTTAATCTTTTTTTGCAAATTTTCTTTTTGAACAAATCAATCAAAATTTAATTACCCTTATAAAAGTAATCTCACTTTTTTCTCTTTCAACTGTAGATACTTTTTTTTTTCTCGTTCATCTTCATTTCGTTTAGTCATTGTTGAGTTTGTGATGTAAATTTAGTAGGAAAGTTATTAGCTTTGCGGTTTGCACGTTGTTGTGCATTATATTCATGTTTGGAAGCAGACACACTCTAAGACACAAGTGTGTTGAATGCTACCTTTTTTTCAAAAGGAACACACCCGTGTTAAGACACCTAGCAACACTGGTGTGTTCTTAGGCCGTATTGGAAGTTGTCATACCATACAAAGAGCAACATGGGAAGGAACATGACCATATTCCAAGCCTTGTTTGGAAGGTGTTTTTCCTTTAGATATGGACACGGGCTGAGACAGTTATGTCACATGCATGATTGATTTTCTCAATTAGGAAGCTATTTTATCTCGACTTATGCTATATATACTTGTACCAATTATAGGATTTAGAAATCTGGTTTATTCTTCATTGTTAGCTACCCTAACACTCATTTGTATATTTTTTTTTTATAACATAGTGAAATATATCTTCCTTTGCCTATGATTTTTTCATCTTGGGGTTTTCCACATAAATTTTGGTGTATGTCTTTACTTCTTTATTTATTTACCATAGTTTATGTATGTGATTGATTTGTTCGTGTGCTTTGATCATTTATGCGAAGTGACTCTCAGCTCAATAAACTGGTATCAAAGCTAAGATTTTTTTTTTGGTCTTGTAATTCCATAAGTGCCAAGAGGGTGGGTGAATTGGCTTTTTGAAGTTAATAAGTGATTTTCTTTTTTCTCACAAGAGCCACCAAAAACAGAGTGACAACTGAATAAAATGAAGTAGAAGATTGATAAAGATTCCAAGGATTTATAGAGGTTCGGCCCTCAAAACCTACTCCTCTCCTCAACCACAAGTTGAGAGTTTCAATCCACTATCAATCTACTTCAATGGTGTAGATTAAACCTTTACAAGCTTAAATAAGCTATCGAAGTGTTTTTCCCAAGGCTCACACTCAATCCCACTTGCTAAGAACAATCCTCTTAGCTTACAAGTATTTAAACCCTAACCCAACTCACTCAAAGACACAATTGAGCTATTGAATGAAGGAATTAAACACCCACTAACTCACACTCAAAAGCTTTCTTGAGATAGAAGAAATTTCAGGAAATTACAAGAATTCAATGTGAAGAGCTTGGGTGGTTGAGAAATTTGAATACTAGAGTAAATGCTTTAAAGTTGCTCATAAAGTGTTTGCTCAAGTTTTTCTTTTTTTTTCCAGCTCTGTTTTTTGTTGTATTTTAAACCCTCTCTGAAGAAAAGAGCGGTTGAAGTAGCATTTAATGCAAAAATGTCCGTTGGAGATTTTCCCGAGAAAGTGACCAGTTCGTGCGTCAACACTCATGACGGATTATCATCACCCATGACAGAATCTGTCATGACTTCATTCCCTGATGACACCGATGATGACAGTGGTGATGATTGCTTGCTGTCTTATTTGATTTTTTACGACTTTGATTTTTATATTTATGCTCTAAAAATTTTTCTGATGACTGGTAAATGCTTACTATCACTTGTAATGAGGAATTCCATAACCTTTGACCAAATTTGACTTTTGAATAATGACAGAAAATTCGATCTTCGATTTTAGCTCAGTCATCACTCATGAAGCATCTGTCATCACTCATGACAGAGCTGCTGTCTTGAAAAAATAGCAACTTGACCTTTCATTGCTTGTGTCCGAATATGAATTTTGCAATATTAATCCACCTGAATATAAACACTTAACCACACGGATTAAATATAATTTTACTTAATTAATTGTGACCATAAAAAAAGACTATTTTACCCCTCAAGGTTCAACAATCTCCCCCTTTTTGATAGTAACAAATAATTAGGTAAAATTTGGCTATAAATAGGAAGAGATAACTCCCCCATAAAATAAGCCTAAATAAAAAATTGCACAAACTCAATTCACAACATCATTTACAATATTTGATCAATAATGGCAATAATTGATAAAAATCCTAAAGACATTTTCAAGATCAATGCAAAAACTAGTCTCAATTTAAAACATACAGATCAAGTAGTTTAAAACAGATATAGGCCATGGTTGCAGAAATATGATCATGAAATAAAAGGTACAACCTGAGACGAGAATTGATTCACAAATAATCAATTTCTAACCACAACCAAGACAAAAAAAATTAACTTGCAGAGCAAATATTCCATAGATTATGCACAAGATCGGTCCAAGTTATCAATTGATAAGAAAGATTCTAGGTCAATTAAATAGTTAAAATAAATATTTACTCGTACATAAACAATATTTCCAGTCAGTTCCTATACAAGTGAAGGATTAATAATCAAACAACAATAATTTAACCAAGCAGAAATACAGTATTCAAATACCATAATCACAAGCATAGCATAATTCACTAACCAAAAACATCTCAACTTTAACAAAATGTAATATATTCAATTAACTAAAGAGTGTTTTATAATAACATCAACTGATATCTAAATATCAATTGAAATACACTAACTGATATCAAAATATCAACTGAGCCCAACAAGCACAATTCAGTTCCAAAATAAAATCCATCATTTAAACACAACCATCTAAGCAATCACAAGCGAAAAGGTAAGTCCTAAATGCACCTTTTCTCCCCCTTTGTTACTATCAAAAATACTTCGGGGGGGGGGGGGGGGGGGAAGAACCTGTCATACCAGAAATGCAACTATACAAGCAAAATATAAATGTATCCCAAGGTTGAAAGGCTGCAACCCACACAAGTTCAGTGACAGACTTGTACAAAAAATTTTAAAACTAATGTGCAAATGGGATGATGGAGAATGTAATATGCTAATGCTAAATAGTAGGAGGGTTTTGGAGGGAGGTGACATCAGAGGCGAGACAATCGATTTTCTTTTCTAAGACAATAAGATGAGATCTGAGGATTGAAAGGGAAGTCCTGAGCGATCCAAACTGAGTGTCAAAGTGAGCCTGGAGTTGATTAATTATGGACTGGAGAGGAGTTTCAGGTTCAGCCTCTTCTGCATCTTCTTCCAAAACAGGAGTGCAAGGGCACTTCTTGGAGGTTGAGGGGGTGTCGCCGGTGGCTAATTGACAAAACTCAGGGGTGTCATCTTCTCGCTAGACTAAGTTGCCTTGACTGTCAATTTCCCGCCAGTGATCAACTCCACCCACTGGAAGCTTCCTGACCATGAAGTGTCTGGCCAAACTGTCCATATCCAGCTTATCCCTAGGTTGAGCAGAGATAGCATCAGGGCATTCCTCATCTTCTCTTAGGGCCTTTAAATATTTTGTAATTACAGTGATGTAACTCCCAATTCTTATCTTCCTAAATTTGGCGGTGGCAATACTCATCAGTTGGTCCACAAACAATTTAGCCAAATTCAGATGTTTGTCAAACTCACCACACTACAAGGCAAAAAGCTCTAGTTTCCTTACATTTTCGTGACTTTTGCCTCTAGCTAAAACAAAGTAAGAGACGAACCTGTGCAAGTATTTGTGCACGAATGACAAAAGTCTTGAGCTTTAAGCACTTTTAGGGTGAAAACGATCTTTCCCTATCAAATCCTTCCACGCCTTATGTTCTGCAAATTAGGGTTCATCCTTGTACCCATACAAACCCTCAGCGGGAAGATGTAACGCTTCACCCACTTGGTTAATGGAGAGAGTATGTTGCGTACCAAGCACCCTAAAGGACAGTGAGTGGTCCTTCTCCATCTTTACAGTGGATAAAAATTCAAGGGTTAATTTCGGTGAAGTGAACTCGTGAAGGTCAATAAATTCATCCAATTTCATCTTCCTAAGCAAGATTCGCGTCTCATCTTCATGACCTAACTTCCTTATGCAGTCCCAATCGAATGTTTGAGTTGAGAGAATCGAGCGTGTTTTGAGAGTGGAATACCGGTTTCTTTGCTCTTGAGTTTGCAAGGAAGAGAGGATGGGATCAAGTGGGCCCCTCTTTCCTGGAGCTTTCTTCAGTGGTCTAGTCTTTGTCGACTATTTTGGGGTTGTCATGGCGACAGATGCAGACAATAAGGGTAACCGAAGCAAGTGGGGACTGATGTGGTTGAGATAAGATGAGGAGAGAGTGAATAAAAATTGAAAGATGAAAGTGATTTGATTTGAAAAGAGAGGCAGGTCAAGAGAAAGAAATTAGGGTAAGGTTGAAAGAAAAAGAAGGACGACGCTAGGATGGGAAGCAGTGCTAGGAGTTAAGAGAGAAAGTGATGGTATCCAAAAAAAAATTAAAAAAGGCTTTAAAATAACTTGATGCAAGTCCTAAGAATGTCATGAGTGATGAAGAATATGTCATGACCATGAAAAAGTCTTTTACTGCTTAAAAGTTAATTTAAAATCATGGCTGGTAACATGAAAGATTATGATCATGATCATGCAACTACAAATGAACTTATAAATAGTGAAATAACAGGAGATCATTGAACCTTTATGTTGAGAATAAAAGGTTCATTGACCCAAAAAAAATTGAATGACTGAATTTTATGCAACAAAAAAAATGAATATCATAAAAGTAATATGTAGACCATGAACATGAAACCATGATTTTACTACTAATGATAAATGAATGTAAAAATCAAAATTTTGAAAATTTATAGTCTTGAACTTGGGTTGAGGCAAAATTTATAACATAGAAGGGACTAATTTTAATATCATCAACATTTGATTGAGGATCAAAGAATGCACCACATTTATCACTCAAGGTTCAACCAAGCAAGTATATCATCACATATAAACAAGCTTCACAATGAATTTCCATCCAACATTCCAATTTCTCTTTTGATGAAGTTCATTCGATCTTCACAAAGAGGTTTAGTAAATATATCCGTAAGTTGGTTTGTTGTATCAATAAATTCCAATACAACATCACATTTTTGCACATGGTCACATAAAAAATGATGCCTAATGTCAATGTGTTTAGTCCTAGAATGTTGAATTGGATTCTTGGACAAGTTTATTGCACTTGTATTATCATATTTTATTGGAATGTGATCAAGAACCAATCCAAAGTCCATGAGTTATTGCTTAATTCATGGGACTTATGCACAACAATAACCCGCGGTAATATACTCCGCTTCTGCGGTAGACAATGCAACCGAATTTTGTTTCTTGCTAAACCAAGAAATAAGACAATTTCCTAGAAATTGACAAGTACCAGAGGTACTTTTCCTATCTAGGATATTTCCGGTATAATCCATATCCGAATAGGAGATAAGATCAAATGATGCATTTCTAGGATACCAAAGTCCTAAATGAGATGTGCCAACAAGATATTTTAATATTCTTTTGTCCGCATTCAAATGTGACTCTTTAGGACAAGATTGAAAATGAGCACACATACACATGGTAAATATAATGTCAGGCCTACTTGCCGGTAAGATAAAGAAGACTACCAATCATACCTCAATATTTCTTTTCATCAATGCTCTTACCATTTTCATCTTTGTCAAGCTTGATGGTGGTGCACATAGGTGTTTTACTTGCTTTTGCTCCATCCATTCCAAATCTTTTGAGTAGGTCTTTGGTGTACTTTGCTTGATTAATGAAGATTCCACTAGAGCATTATCTTATTTGCAATCCAAGGAAGAATTTAAGTTCTCCCATCATGCTCATTTCAAATTCACTTTTTATGCACATAGAGAATTCTTCACATAAAAGCTCGTTAGTAGCACCAAAAATAATATCATCCACATAAATTTGTACAATGAGAATGTCATTCATATGCTTTTTAATGAAAAGTATGGTGTCAACTTTACCTTTGGAAAAATCATTTTTCAAAAGAAATGAGCTTAATCTTTCATACCAAGCTCTAAGAGCTTGTTTTAGACCATACAAAGCCTTTGATAATTTAAAAACATGGTTAGGAAATTCATGTTGCTCAAAACCAGGAGGTTGTTCAACATAGACTTCTTCCTCAATAAAACCATTTAAAAATGCACTCTTTACATCCTTTTGGAAAAGCTTGAAATTCATGTATGATGCATATATAAGAAACATCCTAATAGCTTCCAATCTAGCAACCAGAGCAAATGTTTCATCATAGTCTATACCCTTTTCTTGGTTGTAGCCTTTGGCTACTAACATAGCCTTATTCCTAGTAATTACACCTAGTTCATCAAGTTTGTTTCTAAAAACCCACTTGGTGCCAATTATAGGATAATTTTTGGGTCTAGAGACTAAGGTCCACACTTGATTTCTCTCAAATTGATTGAGTTCCTCTTGTATAGCAAGAACCCAACTTTCATCATTCAAGGCCTCATCAATGTTCCTTGGCTCAA
>CATIWK010386158.1:0-14928 GCA_949634005.1 Mallotus japonicus
ATTTGATGTTTTAAGTGAACTATAATTTGAATATAAATACAACAGAAAGGTTGGATAATTTTACAACAGATAATTGCTTTCTGCTTGGATTATCTATTCATTGAGTACTTTTGTACTCATTTTACTCTGTTTTATAAATGTTTTCAGATAACAAGGCTTGATAGTTGGTGAAAAGAGTTGAGTGGGTGTGGATAGAAGTCTCAGAGTAAGGTTGGCCAATATCCTCATTAGAGGAGCCTTTATTTAATTTTATTAAACATGATTTGAAAAGTGTAGAAGAGTAAGCTTTAGTATCCATCTTGGGCTATGTAAGACGAGATGAGATACTAATCGTCCACCTCGGGGTACGTGAGACGGGGTGTGACAGCCCCCACTCCCATCATGATCGATTGGAGTAGCATGGCCATTCGAGTAATGGGGATTGGACATTGTAGACCCTTTTTCTCCAGCCGCTGGACAAGCAAAGTCCTTGATTGTTGCAATAGACCACTTCACCAAGTGGGTAGAGGTAAAGCCGATTACCACAATCACCCAAACCAGAGTTACATAGTTTTTTAAAAGAGATGTGATCTGCAGATTCAGCGTCCCTAGAGTACTCATAACTGACAATGGGAAATAGTTTGACTATCAACCATTCAGAGAATTTTGTAGAGAACTCCATATAGAACTCAGGTTCAATTCTATCACTTACCTGCCGACCAATATGAGTGACCAAGGTGACCAACCAGACTATTATTCAGAGACTCAAGAGGCAACTAAACCAGGCAAAAGGAAGATGGATGGAAGAGCTGCTACATGTCCAGTGGTCCTACAAGACAACACCAAGAACGGTGACTGGAAAGACACCTTTCAAGCTAGCATATGGTACGGAGGCTGTAATCCCAATTAAAATTGGTCTCCTCAGCTACCGAACCGTCAACCATGAAGAAGGGGCTAGTGAAGAAGAATTAAGAGCTAACATTGATTTGGTCGCCAAAATTAGAGAAGAAGCAAGAATCAAGATGGAAACCCACAAACAAAATGCAGCAAGATCCTTCAACAAAGGTGTAAAGCCTAGATCCCTCCATCGTGGAGACCAGGTACACATCAAAGCAGACATCAGGAAGGGCGATGTAGAAGTAGAAAAATTAAAAGAAAATTGGACTGGTCCATATTGGTAGTATGAAGAACACAACGACCAGTAGACTATGATGATCGGAAGACCGATAGTAAATCTAAGATTGAGACCAATTCGATCTTCACCCGACCGACCGCGATAATTCGATCTCCCATTAGGCCTGAAAGTCGAATATTGCCATTGAAGATGCCCTCAAAAACATTAAATGATTCAAAAGGCATGTTATAGAAAATGCCATGAACAATAGAAAAGTTGTTAATGCCGGTCTGTTGAGCAGCACACGCAAAGAACGGTCTCCTAGAAAAGGCTTGGAGGACAAGCCACTACATTTGCATAAATAGAGGAGAAAAAGTAAGGAAGGCCTTGCAGGACCAAACCCACCAAGACGGCCTCCAACGGTCACCTAAGAATGGTACCAAGATTGTATATTTCATCACCAATATTCCAATCAAGAGGGACTTCGAAACTATGTAGAACTTCTTAACCGAGAGGCATTGCAGATTGAAGACCTAAATCACACAGTCACCGTTAATGCCTTCACATCTGGGACCACCTCCAAGCTCCTTTATAATGATCTCAATCTGGTCCCACCTAAAATTTTCACTGAGTTAATAATGAGGGCCTATCACCATATTAGCTTAGAGGAAATATAGATTGCAGATGGAGAGACTCCAAAGAAGCATTGGTAAACCAACACCCAGGTAGAGACGAACGGAAAGACCAATGATCGAAGAGACTTTATGGAGATTGAAGGTCTAGCTATGGAGACCGAGAATCTGGCTAAGGTAAAGTATGAAATTCAATTACTAGACTGTCGTTTGAACCCACATGCTTGATCACTTTTGCCTAGCCAAAGAAAGAATGAGATAAGTGTCGTATATCAATTTGCTAGTTTCTCCCAAAAATGGCTTTAATTATATGAAGATTTGCATGAACATGAATGTGTTGTTCTCTTTCTTTATTATGAGAATATTTGTTATATGTGGAATAATTACTTATGATAAATTTTTGAGAATGATGACCATGCTGAGATATAGGAGACCGAACTGCTAAATAGAAAAATGACTAGGCAAGCATGCAGAATGATTAAAGAGCAGTTTAGTTGAGTTGAATCTATGTCTCCTATGACACATGAATACTTTATTTATGGCTAATGAGGAAATGTGAGTATTAGAACCATACCCTAATACTAGAGCCACAAATGGTAAAAATAGCTGGTTTCCAAATTTGAATGTTGATATTACAATAACGTTTAGGACAACACTCACTCTCCAAATAATTGAGAAATCGAAGCTAAAGCTATATACAGCGTAAAGCAACTGGTCTCCAAAGAACATATATGTGAAATCATGAGAATAATAAAGATGGCACTTGGTCCCTACACAATCATGAAGCCAAGGTACATGCCATTTAGAAAGAGATGGTTGATCCCTACGCAATCAACAACGTCAGAAAAAGATGGTTAATCCAAAAAAATATGTTGGTGCTATAAGGACGGCAAATGTATTGCTCTATCTCCCAGTAGTAAAATAATTGAATGCAAAGCAACATGATGGCAAAGATAACTGTTCGCCATAGATACGCAAGTCACAAAAATGTCCAATTAGAACTAAAAAATAAGAGCAGATGGTCGCAAGGACGGTGAAGACCCACTTGATCTCCATGAAGCAAATTTAAAAATTTATACAAGTGTATGAGTCGCACTAAGTGACGAAGACGCACTTGGTTTCCATATAATTAATTTGAAAATTATACAAGTGTAAGAGTCCCAATGAGAGACTAAGACATACTTAAAATTAACAGGTGTAAGAGTCCTAATGAGAGATTAAGACACACCTAAAATTAACAAGTGTACACATTTAAAATTAACAAGTGCAAGAGTCCCAATGAGAGACCAAGACACACTATAAATTTACAAGTGTAGAAGTCCTAATGAGAGACTAAGAGACGCTTAGTTTATAAGAAACAGGTGCAAAAGCCCAACGAGCGGTCACGATGCACCTGATACCCGGAACTAGGGTTCAACGGCGGGCTGGACAACCCTAGGGACCAACGGGGTGGTCTCTGGGGACCTAGACAGGTCCTGCCCAAACTTATCCCTTGGAAGGCATGCACATGGGTTAGCATAGTATTCGGTCGGTAACGAATGACCAACGCAAGCCGAGCATGACCACCCAAAGAGATACGTCCCCGCGATCTTCATTGGGTGACCGTCACTCTGTCCGATAGTAATTTCATTCCCCGTGAATCGCGACCACACTGCTACCTTCAAGAGGAGCAAAGAAGAACAATCAATTACAAAAGAAAACAAATAACTATTAACTATGTTAACAATATAAGTCAAGTTAACAGTCTACAACAACCCTAACATCTAAGGGGCAAAGAAAAGTTAAGATGTTCGACGACAAGAGGCAAAAAGAAACTAAATTCTCCAAATAACCCTAACACCCATGGGGCATCAAGAAAAGCTAAATTGTTTAAAATAAGGAGGAAACGGTCGCTCCTACAATAAAAAAAATATAGAGAATTCAAGGGTTTGCATCTTTGGTCAAGTCGCCAATAGGAAGTGCCTTGGTCCTTTTAGTCGCACCATCAATCATCGCCGAGTGGACTCGCGCTCCTGATCATCATTTAGTACGAAGCGACCGAGAACGACATCCAAATATGCACCAAACACGACTCGTTCCATGAAAGAGATATCCAAATCTGGATACAATGACTGTAAGGCCTTGGTTACAATATCTTTGGCTCCATCATGAATACTGAAGGACTGCTCCACCAAATCATCTTGCTCTAATTGATGGGCCTTTTCAGATCAGCAATCTCCTTCTCCAGCTGACTGACCTTACTCTGAGTAGTGGTCAGCTGCTCATCCAAAGCCCTAGTACCAAGGGAAACATTGGTCACCTTCATCCCAAATCATCGATCACCCTCTTCACCTCCCCTAAAGATTTAAAGAAACCAGATGTACCAACTATAGAAAATAAGGTGATTAATGTAACAAAAATATATGATAACAGTGCAGACCATCACAACCAGTAGACTGGTCGATTATGAAACTGGAAGACCACACAGAAATCCGGAGCAGAAGACCAACCTGATCTTCGTCCGGTCGACCGAATCGACCCGATCTCCCATCAGGCGGGAACATTAGACACAGGCATCAAGAGTAGCCTTAAATGCATTAAATGATTCAGAGTGCGTGACACAGGTGACGCCATAAACAATGAAAAAGATGCCTTGCCAGTCTACAAAATGGTTCACCCAAGGAATGGTCTCTCGAGTAAGAGGCGGATTGGGAAAAATAAAATGAACCAGCAAAGAGGTGGACCGAGCGCAGGCAACCCAGCTTTTATAATCCTTAACCTGGTCTCCCATAAATTGATCGCTGGGAAGCACACAAGTGATACAAAACCAGCACACACAGCCCCCGAATGGATGAAGGCCGGTCTTGTTGAACTATGCTTCACATTCAAAGCCACATGGAAATCCTTTATGGCATCCCTCAGAGAAAAAGCACGCTAACACATCAACGATCCCATCATCAGTCGTACAATGAGGAGTTTCTCCTTTCTCTAATGGGGAAACAAACACACTAAGGCGACCGATAATAATGTCCGAATCTATGACAGATTGCACTCGCTCCATAAAGGAGATATCAAGGTTCGAGTACAGAGCTTGCAATGCCTTGGTCATTAGGACCTTCACGCCGTCATAGACCCTAAGTGATTGTTGAATTTGATCTTCTCACTCCACGTGATGAGCCTCCTTTGAATCAACCATCCCTTTCTTCAACTCCTTGATCTTAGCCTACGGTGTCAACCTTGGACTCAAATATAAACAATGAAATTCCCCAAGTGTGTAAAGTGCATGGCAAGGAAGATCCACGTGGTCTCCAATCTCCCTTATCTTCAAAAAAGAATGAAGAGTGGTGACAAAGTAGGTCGACAACAACGTTGAAATAAAGAGTAAGGGGCCCTAAACAGTAAAGCTCGTAGACCAAAGACCGACCAATAGTAGACACCATGAAAGTAAAACATGTATATCCATCTCATTATTATCGCCTAATGCAATCTCCATGAGATGCTATTTCAACTTCAAAAAGTCGTCCGTGCTCTAAAAATGCATGATGACAAAACCTTGAAATACACTTATGTTGGACATAAATGTCCAAACTTTTTCGGGGGGGGGGGGGGGGGGGGGTGGGGGAGGAACTATGATAACAGAGAGATCCATGATAACCAGTACAACGGAGTGAATGAGCGACCGAGCGACCAATAATAAATCCATGAAGAAGACCGAATTACGCTCGACCCGGTCGACCCGACCTCCCATTAGGTGGGAATGCCAGACACAGTCCTCGAGAATGACCTCACCTACAGTAAACGATCCATAAGGCGTGCTTTAGCTGACACCATGCTAATGATAAAAGCTGCTGGTGCATACCTGTCAGGCGTTCCACCTGAGGAACGGTCTCTGAGACAGAACTTAGTGAGCAAACTAAGCTACCATATAAAAAGGAACAGGTAGGGTAAGGTAAAGGGATTTGGAATACTCTACTACCACATATTTTGTAACTCCATTCTCTACAAAGTCGAACTCCCACTGACTTGGGCGTCAGAGTGGCCCCGCTAGCGACTACCTAACGCTTCCTCTCTTGCCTTGTAGGACCAAGCTCGATTGACGGTCTCTCAGCTGCCTGTCATCAGTTACCACTATGAAAATTTATAAAGGGAGCTCTAATAACCAAAGAGAGAACACACAACTCAAGACACAAACAACTTCAACAACAATCTCAAAAATTTAGCTTTTCATTTCGTTTCAATTTCAATTTCAATGTCTTGTTATATTCTTATTCAGTCAAACTCTGTTTATGAATTAATTTGTTTGAGATCTCTAGTTTTTCATTTCTTTGTTTAAGTTCCCTAACATTCAATTTGATTTCTTTATTTTCAATCATTTAACTGACATTTTCAATATTAAATTTAGTAATTGCTACAAGTAAGT
The DNA here is from genome assembly GCA_949634005.1 of Mallotus japonicus. Lineage (NCBI taxonomy): Eukaryota > Viridiplantae > Streptophyta > Magnoliopsida > Malpighiales > Euphorbiaceae > Mallotus > Mallotus japonicus. Next base: position 6,125 of record CATIWK010386158.1, read on the forward strand.
TAGGAACTCCTTAATTTTAATTAGTTTCCTTAGATTACACAAAATTATTTGGTAGAAGTCACTTCTCTATATTGGTGTACCTAATATCTACCTGACACATTTATTTCTTTACAGTTCAAGGGTCAGAAGAAAACAATATGATTGAAATATTTAATTATTTTGTAATGAAAATTTTCAATGTAAGGACTAAATTTTCAAATTCTGAGAACTTCTGGACATGATTGTAAATCGTAAAACAAATAAAGAAAATAAAAGAATTACAGACAGATAATTGAATAGTTACCAAGTCGTTAATTAGCTGTTTCATGTTTCCCATTCATAATTTGTAAAATATTTATTTATAACAGTATGATTCTGCCTTGTTGCTAATTTTTTTAATCTAAAACTAAAACGATAATCATGCAATGCTGCAGATTAATTTCATTTTATGATGAATAGAATTATAGAAAAGCTAAATTGATAGTTATCATTTTTGTATATTTAAAAGATTTATATAAAATAGTTATTTGTATATAAATTTTATTGTTTATAGACAAAAACCTACGTAATGTATTTTTATTTTATTTAGTAGATAATTTTTTGTTTATTAATACAGTAATTTATATAGATTATTCTAGAAAAATAATCACTATCATACTATAGATTCTTTGAATTTTTTTCAGTGATGTGAATTTTATTAATTATTAAAATTATAGAAAAATTAATAAATATTTTATTGTTTTTGTGTTTAATTTATCTACAAAAGGTTGTGTATAATTTTTTTAGAATGAAATAACTATTTTTTGTTACTGTTAAAATTACATTTAATATAGTTAGAGTTTTATTATGAATTATCATGATAGAAAATATTCTTTTAAAAAAAATATAAACACTATACATGTGTAGACTATGAGGTTAAGATATTATTAGTTTATTGTTACATGTTTTAAAATATAAAATGTTAAATTAGTGGGATCAAATCTCATACTATTGCAAAGCATTTGTCATAGACATTTTAAGAGTAGTAATGTATATGTTGAAAGTAGAAGTTCTATTACATTTTCTTCAATTTTCTTGACTGATGTGATAAATTTAGAAAATTCATAATAATTTTGATATAATTTGTTTGAAAATTATGAAATCTAATTACATTTAATATTAACATATATTCTAGAGCAAAATTATTTGTAAAGATGATCATTAATCTTTTGCGTTTGGGTGTTTCTATTAAAAAGTATTTTTTATTGTTGATTGTTAACATGAATTATATGTTTGTTGATGTTATTAGTGATTGTCATTCTCATATTCGCTAACTTATTCATTAAATTTGTTGTGTGAGCATACTATGTAGATATTTATATTCTCATATTTGCTAGTTAAATAAACATTTGTGATGCTCTATATAAAATTCAAAAAAAAGAAAGAATTCAATAATTGAATTTCTTATAATAAATGAAGTTTTATATATAAACATTACGCATAAATTTATATATATTTAAAAAAAAACACCTTATATTTTATTTTTTGACCTTTTTCATAAAAATTTTATATTTTTATTGTATTGAATAATATACTATTTAGTTGAAATCGAGCTAAATAGCACAAATTAAAAGCAGTCGGCTTTGAATGGAAGTTAAAAAATATTAGGGGCTGCCTAGACATAACTGGTGAGCTTACATGAGTTGGTGGGCATAGATGTAGAGAATTCGTCTCCATGAAAGTAGTGGAATCCATGTGTCTTCCGGGGGAACAGTTGCATGCTTCAGAAAAGGTAGGAAAAGACAATTCACCATTTCACTTTTGCAGCTGTCAGACTTGTTTTACGCGAGTACACTAACCCTATATTTGAAAAGGAGAAAAATAAATAAATAAACTTGAAAAATAAGGAGAACATTAATTTTTTCATATTTGAAATGATGATAAAAAATGAAAAAAGAAAAAAAAATAAGTGTTATTTTTTTAAATATTTTTTTTAAATTCAAAAAAAATAAAATAAAGTTAAAAATTAATATATTTTAAATTTAAATTCAAATTCTACAAATAAAATTATTAAAATAATAAATTATTAATTATTTATTTTCTTTTCAACTCTCCTAATCCAAACAATTTAAAAAAAAAATAAAAGAGAAAAAATAAATTTATTTTTTTCTACATTTTCTCTCCAATTTTCTTTTCTCCTTTCCAAACAATTTATAAGAGGAGAATCAGTGTAACCGGGAGCACACTAAGGGGAGAATCAAGGCATGCCATCACAACTGGCAGGCAAGCTCATCAATGGTCTCTAGAGTGTTTTGGGAGGATTATCAAGTGTTACAAAGGCTAACCTAAGGGTTTTGGAGGCTGGAAAAGGCTAAGGAATAGAATTAAAAATTCAAGGTAATAAGTTGTCTCCTCTTTTTTCCTTACATCCCGAGAGCTAGTGAATGGGTAAATTATCTCTAAATGCTACCAAAATATGTGCAAAATATGTCGAATTTGTGACTGTGATAAGCTTTTGGGAGGCCAAAAATAAGGAGGCAGCAGAACTGGTGCTGTTAAGTGCAACCATGCGCATGAATGTAGAATAGGAGTGTAATTAAGCTTCAAAGGTTATCAAAACGTAGGGGAAGTAAGTTGAAATCTTTGTAGACAGATTAGTGCATATACATGTTAAATTTGAGGTTGTCGTAAGCATTGGAAGGCAAAGAACTCAGTTGGAACAAAATTTATTTCAATTGAGCACATGCATGTAGATTAGGGTCTGTGTTTGAACAAGTTAAGAACAAGCTTTGTGTTTGCTGTTAGGGAGGCTTGGAGAGCAACCAAAGGAAGCCATTAAAGCTGCCAAGGGAAAGGGAAGACTGGAGAAACCTGTGAGTAAACATCATTTTTGAAACTTATTTTATTTTATTTTATTTTTTGACATGGTGGGTCTCGGCTGGTGCCCTCAACAGCCCGGGGCTAACATCATTTTCGAAACTTGATTTAGAATTCTGTTGTCTTGCATTTTCCTGCATACTTGCTGTTTTGTTGCTACTTAAGATGGTATTCTATTCTTCTTCGTTTCAATCTATTATTATTGTTTTTTGCTTTGATTGAGCTCTAATCATTGAGCAAGAGTATTGTTTTTTAGTGAATTCTAATTTCGTTTTAATGTTTTCGGAGCCGTATGCTTGTATATAAGTTCATTTTTTTCTGAGTAGTTCAACTCTATTGCTTCTGAAATTTAGCAAGGATAGTTGTTTCATTATTTACTGCAATTGTATGAAAATTTTCCGTCCATTTATGTCTAATTTGTGGCTATAATAATTGAGTTGAATAGCAATCAAAATTCTGTCCTGGAAAATAACCCGAGAGCATGTTAATTTTGTGTGCATCCACTAGTTGACTAATGCTTAAACCTGAGCTACGAATATATTATGTGTGTTAATGAGAGGATTAAACAGTCTAATATCATGTTGAATTAATGAATTAAAGCTAGTAATTATGTAAATGAACTATATACATATAAAGATTAAACAGTAAGCATGTGTAATATGACTTAAAGGGCTATCCCTTATGAAATGAATTTGTGTAGTGTTTAAAGTACTCCAAATTTTGTATTTTGAGAAGTGTAGTACTTGGCATGAGAATAAATATGTGGTCTAGAATGGCTCTTTAGGCCGAGAAATTTGTGATCTATTAGTGGTCGGGTATTTACCAATTTAAGGTAAAAAATAAAATTATTTTCTTTTTTACGGTACTTGTTGAATTATTTCCTTTTTCGTGGTGAATTTTAAAAGAATTTTTCAATTTGTGTTACTTTTTTCTGAGTGGTGATTTTAGAGAGAGACTCCAAATTGCCATTGGCAATTCCGCCAGCTACTCCAGCAGTATGAAGATAATTATTTTTTTTAAAATTTTGGTTCATTCCGCCACTGTCTCAGGTGGAATGAACCCATAATTCAGTTAAAAAAAATTGTCTCATCCGATTTGACATATATGAACATAATTGTTTAATGATTAATTTAACTTTTGTAACATTATAATTAGTAACTAATTATTGTGTTATGATTATGTTGATTTTAATAATAGTTAGTCATTCATCATTGTATAATGATTGTTAATAATAATAATAAATAGTTGTGATTATTTCTTTTAAATGTTTTATATAATTTAGGTAATTTAAAATAATAATAATAATAATAATTACATAGTTTTGAATATTAAAATTATATAAAAGTTATTATTAATTTTTATGAATAATAACAAAAGGGCAAGATATGTGGAAATAATTAATTAAAAAATTAATATTTTTATTATTATTATTTAATTTATAATAAATAGTTAATTAAAATATAAATAAGAATTATTATTAATAATATTATTATTTATAATATTTGTGTTGTTGTTAAAATATTATTATTATAGGGTAAAATGGTGAAAAGAAAATAATAATGATTAATATGTAATGTTAGTATTAGAAAAAATAAAAATTAAAAGTTTGAAAGCAAAAAATGATAATAAACAAGTCTCATTTTTCAAAAAAAAAAAAAAAACTTAGGTGTCTTGGGGTCTATGTGATGAGAATCCTAGTATGACATGGAATCCTAATCCTATAAGGATTCAAGGTGTCACAAGGAATCCTAATCCTACAAGGATTCAAGGTGTCACAAGGAATCCTAATCCTACAAGGATTCAAGATGTCAAAAGAAATCCTAATCCAACAAGGATTCAAGATATAACAAGTAATCCTTATTCAACAAGGATTCAAGATATAACAAGGAATCCTTATTCAACAAGGATTAAAGACTCTTTGACTTATGATGAAGGTCCAATCACATGGGCATGTGCTAAGAAGATAAATGAAACTTTACATAAGCTAAATCAAGCAATATGGGCTCAAAGTACAAATATGAGTCAATATGATCTATTTGGAGCACATGGAGTTAATTCTGGTCCAAAGTTTATTCATTTGGTGCAAATTAAAGATTTAGACCCAAGTAAAGTAATTGGGTCCAATTTGAGTGTATTAAGCCCAAAGGAGTAGCTACACTTATTCTAAGCCCAAGATGAAGTCCAACTATGTGTTATTTAGTTTAAGTAGTATTTAAAACGAATTTGGATGTGTTCCTTATCCAAAACGTTTTATAAGTGTTTGTTTTGAGTTAGAGTTACTTTTCTTTAACTTAGTTGGAAAGCTAAATAATTTCTTATTTTTAAGGACTTGTTTTCTTATCTTTTAGGGGTTTATTATCCTTATCTTTTAAGGATTTGATTTAGTTTAGGTTTAGGGTTAATAATTCTTATAAATAGTTTATTTTGTAGCCTATTTGGCAGATCTTTTTCATCAATTAAATCAAAGTGACGAATTTTCTTTCAACTTACTTGGAGTTTTATTCTTTGAACTTTTTAAACAAAATAGGTTGTTTGATAGTTCACTTGTCTTATCAATTAGAACATCCATATCTAATTGTGGCGACTTCCTGATAACTGGAGTTCTTAGTTATTAGATAATTAAGGGTTCTAGTTTCCACCCAACTTGTTTCTTGGACGATCTAAGGTGTGGGTATCAATAGATTATTGCGGGTTTTATTTGTTAGATAAACCTAGTTCGCATCAATTTGGTATCAGAGGTTTGGCTTTAAGAATCAGGTTACGTATCCCTATTTGATTCGTTCATGTTTATTCTTTGTGTTCTCTTCTTCTACTCCTTCTCATTCGTTTCAATGTCGTTTGTTCATTATTATTTTGTTCTAATTTGTTTTTGCATCATTCTTTATCATCTTTAATTTTGTTTAGTTGTTTCTTTAAAGTCTTGCATCCAGTTTTGGCCATATAAAAAAATAAAAAATAAATAAAAAAGAAAAAAAAAAGGAAAAGAAAAAAAAATTTGGTCGTTTCTTTAAAATCTTTAAAGTTCTTGTAAGGCTTCTTGAATTCTTTAATCTTCTTGAATTATCTTCTTGATTTTCTTAAATGCTTTAACTTTCTTTAATTGTATTCTTGATTTCCTTGAATTATTTTTGAGTTCTTTGATAAAATCTTGATTCAAGATCATAAATCTTGAATTTTGAAGTTACAAAATTCATTTTGCTTGGTTCTTTATTTGTAAATTCTTTTTTCCCTTGTTTGTTAGGAATATCTTTATGGATAAGATCAAATCTTAAGTAGATTATATCCTTATCTTCTTATATTTAATTATATCTTGTGTAGAGTTTTAATCCTTATCTTATCTTAAAGCTTTTTCTTGTCCTAAAAGGGTTAGATAACCTTCCTTCCTTATCACTTTAAGGCTAATCCTTATCTTAAAAGTTTTCTTTATTCTAGAAGGATTAAAACAACTCTCTTCTTATCTTTTTAGGATTAAATTAGTTTTTGTTCCTCTTTCTTCTATTTTTGTGCGAATTAAACCTGGTTTTCTTATTTTTGGTCACCCAAACTTGCCAGATTCATCCAAATTCACCCAAACTTGCCAAATTCGTCCAAATTACCAAAATTGAGGCTATTGAGCACGAATTTGTATCACAATGGAGATTCCTTTATTTTGTAGTGTGAATGACCCTGATGCTTATTTGAGATGGGTACAAAAAGTAGAGGAAGTATTTGAATATGAAGAATATAGTAAGGTACAAAAATGTAGACTTGCTTCTCGCCAATTCAGAGGCCATGCTTATTTTTGATGGAAAGATTTGATGGCATTGTTGAGAGAGGAAGGGAATAGTGAGGTTAGAAATTGGGAACTAATAAAGAGGTTAATGACTAGATATTTTATTCCTCCTGATGCTAGGGATAAATTTTATCTTAAATTGCAAAGGCTTAAATAAGGAGATGAATTAAGTGTTGAAGATTATGCTAAAAAGTTTAAGTTGTTTGTAATTGCAAGTGACTTAGGTAAATCTAAAGGGCAAAAAATTACAAGATTCATAAGCGGGCTCAAGAGTGAAATTATATAAGATTTTGGGTTAGTAGTACAATTACAAACTTTTTTGTCTTTGAAGAATTTAATTTCACTTGCTTTAGAGAGAGAGAGAGTTGGAGTAATAAGGTATAGTGAAAGTGGTGCTAATGTTGAGATAGTATTGAGTGATCATGAGAAGAAACATGAGCATCAACAATATGATGAAACTATAGAAGAAAGCATTATTCATGAAGAGAAGTGTGAAAAAGAAGTGGTTGTGTATGAGAAGACCAAAATAGAGTGTGAATATGAGAAAGATGAAAATGTTGAAAACATTGAATTGGTTGAAAGTCAAGTTGAGGAGAAGAATAGTGGGAAAGAGTGCTAACTTGAAATTTTACCTCCAAAGATAATTTTTGAAGATTTGTGCATTAAACAACAAATTGAAGAGTTTCAATCTTCAAGTGGGAACATTTTGCGGAGGGAAACCAATGAAATTGAGAGAATAGCAAAAAGTGAGCTAAGTGTTAAAATTGAGTTGAATGGGCAAAGTGAGAAAAATGGGAAACACTTGGTAAGAGAAAACAAATAAGGCATAAGTGAAGAGAAAAAGCTAGAGATTGAGAGTATCAAGAAAAATAAAGAGTTGGTTATTCGTCATGATTATACTAACAACTTTAATCTTTATTTTTCTAGTGTTTTGAAAGTTACTTTGCAGACTTTTGTGCCATATAAAGATCCATTTGATGACGTTATTGAAGTATATTGTGCCTAAAAGGGAATCTATGGAGTTTTCATTCTTAGCAAGAAGAACTATTCATGTTTTAAGTTTAGAAAGAGGCCGTAAGAATACAAATTTTACAAGTTTGTGAATTCAAGTTCTTTTTTCCAAGTGTGCAATCAAGTTTAAGTTGTTTTGAAGCTATTTGTGTGGATCTTTACTTCAAAGCATAAGTTTTCAAGCAAAGAGTTGTGTTTGACCCTGGAGGATTTCTGAATTTATCAACTTTAGAAGATGGACATGATTCGAGGACGAATCATTTTGATGAAAGGGGAATGATGAGAATCCTAGTAGGATAAGGAATCCTAATCTAATAAGGATTCAAGATATGACAAGGAATCCTAATCCAATAAGGATTCAAGATGTAACAAGGAATCCTAATCCAACAAGGATTCAATATGTAACAAGCAATCCTAATCCAACAAGGATTGAAGATCCTTTGACTTATGATGGAGGTCTAATCACAAGGGCTCGTGCTAAGAAGATAAAGGAAGCATTACACATGCTAATTCAAGCAATTTGGGCTCAAAGTACAAATTCGAATAAATCTTATCTATTTGAAGCACATGGAGTTAATTCTGGTCCAAAGCTTATTCATTTGGTGCAAATTGAAGATTTTGGCCCAAGTAATGTTATTGGGTCCAATTTGAGTGCATTAAGTCCAAAGGAGTAGCTACACTTATTCCAAGCCCAAGATGAAGCCTAACTATATGTTATTTAGTTTAATTAGTATTAAAAACTAATTTGGATGTATTCCTTATCGAAAACGTTTTTAAAGTGTTTGGTTTTAGTTAGAATTACTTTTCTTTAGCTTAGTTTGCAAGTAAAATAATTCCTTATCTTTAAGGACTTGTGTAGACACCCAATTTCGGGATAACTAAGCATGGATGCGACAGAGAACTCCGATGATGAGAAAATTAAAAATTAGTCTCGGGATGTTTGAGTTCGGAATCTCAAAGAAGCTTGTTTGTGTTTCTAAAGTACGTTTAAGGACTCAATTGCAAAGTTTTGGTTTTTATAGGGACCTTTTCGTAATTAAATGTTAAAAAAAAAAAAAATTTTCAAAATCGGAATAATGGATTTCCGATCGGAAATCCAGAATTCCGATCGGAATTCTGGACTTCGGGTCGGCATTTTGACTCGCTGTTTTCGATTTTTTCAGTGTTTTAACGCGCATAAACCTCA
>CATIWK010386173.1:0-12280 GCA_949634005.1 Mallotus japonicus
GTTAGAATGCATTTAGGCCCACCTAGCTAATTAGACATAGGCCCATGTTTAGTTAATAAAATTAAATTAGACTTAGATCATTAATTAAAGCCTTTTCATAATTTATGGACTTATTTCATTCTTAGAAATAAAACATGTAGAATCAAGCCCACTAATTTAAAGCTTTCATAATATGTAAACTTAGCCCACTTAAATAAAATTTGTAGATTAGACTAACATAGGGATTATGAGCTTGAATGATACATTGTTTATATGCTATTTCATGGTTAGTTTGCCTTTGGGATTTATGGATGTCTAATAAGGGTTTATATGAAATTGCATGTAAATAGAGGATAAAACAGTGATTAATAAAATAATTCTAAAAGAACACGAGACTAAGAGAAGTTAGTATTCCGAATCCAGAATTTCCTGGTTGTGGTGCTAGCTTTCTTTTAAAGAATCGAGTACCACCTCCGATTTTGTCCCAGTTATTACCATGGGTGGCGACTCCATCATCTCCATGCTATGTCTATGTGATATAGTGGTGTGTTCCCTAAAGCCCTGAGCTTAAACAGTGTCGCGGTTGCAAGAAACTTGGGCGCGCGCTAAACCCCGCCGTCTACAACTATCCATGTGAGTTCCTGTCTGCCTTTGTTGCTTGGATACTTTAGATTTGTTGTTTACTGACTGTTCTGCTTACAGGTTCCTAGAGGGATAGCCACGTACTGGTACCAGTGCGCTTCAGGCTTGATGAGTCACTACATCCATTACTCTATGGAGGCTCATGTAAGTCTTTTCGCTTTGACTTGTTTCCCTGTTCCAATTATGTAATGATATGTATATGTATGAATGCATATGTGTTAATGCATGTGTGTTATGATAATGCAGCTTGAGCGTGCGAGGCTATTATGAGAGCGGGATAAGACTGTTTGCCATCAGGAGTCAGTTTGCCAGCAGAAGGGTGCCTACTACCAGAGCGAGATTTAGCGGGTGCGCGCCGAGCTGGAGGAGCTGAAGGTGCATGATGCTGGACCCAGCAGGAGAGGATCTCCAAATGTCAGCGATGATGATAACGATGGTGAGGATGGGGCCGAGTCTTGATTTCCCCTCCCCTTTTATATTTCTGATTGTACTGATGGAAAATTTTGGATACTTCTGAGATGTAGTTCACTAACAAACAATTTATGAGGCTTTTGATGCTTTTTGATCTTTCTGTGCTTTTCTCAATCTGTCTTTTCGTTTGCTTGTCATGCCACCATAACAAATGCAATGAAATGGAAAAAAGTTTACAACAGAAATTAATGCAATTACATCATAAAAAGACATTAACTCTAATATGCAAATTTTGCTTTTGTATGTGATAGATATTGATTCAGGCATTTAATTCTCAGCATGGGCAATTCTAACGATTCTCCTCATTTATACTAAGTAGCATTTATCATGGGCATGGTTGCATGTTGAATACTTCAAAACGATGGTACCCATGTCCTTAATTAGCCTTTTAGTTTTTTTTTAGTATTATCTTTTATCATGTTTCATTCTTCATTATGTCATTTCATGGTCATCGTTCTAGGGGTAACATCTTTTGGAATACGCAACATATGGGAGTTTTCCTCTATGCCCATATTAAATGATTCAGCGTTAATGGAATGAATGTTAAAGATGCTCATGTAAGATTTAATGAAATGCTCATCACTATCATAAGATGCACACACAGATAGGCAAAGTTCAAACATCACTGCATTAAATTTAGAGTTCGATACATCAAAAGACTTGAATGGATCAACAATACAAACACCATTTGAGATAGATTTGTCATTGAGCAGGATATTATCTATGCTGGACTCAGCAAGGGCAGCAATGCAGATAGTGGATTTGTCTTGAAGTCAAACTTGCCATAGGGTTGCTCCATTTGGTCCCAAAATTTTTCTATTGCCTTTGATTCGTCCTCCTTTTCCTCAATTTCAATTGGTCCATTGTCATTAATGACTTCCCCAACTCTCCTTGCTACTATCTGACTCAACTGTCTTTGCATCATTATATAAGGTGTGCAAGTAGGAAGCATAGATATGTACTAGTAAGTAGAAGGATCCATTTCATCATTGCTCGAGTCGTAGATCAAACCCACAAAATCTGCCTCTAGTATGGCCAGTAGTTCTCTTTCTTCCCTTTCAAGTTTCTCCATCTCATTCTCTAGAATGTCTTGAATGGAACTCTCAACAAAGGATTCGGGTGAGTGTTCTGGTTAGGAGATGGCATAGGATGTTGGCGGTGGCATATTTCGATAATTGGATAGAGGGTTGGTTTTGACATTAGGCTATTTTTCAGGGTCTTCAATCTTGCCAGAATCGATAAGGTCTTGGATTCGGTCTTTTAGGATGTAGTAATTGTCAGTTGTATGGCCAGGCATTTGGTGGAAGTGACAAAGGAGGGTATAGTTAATGTGAAGGGGTAAAGGGTTAGGTAAAGGTTTGGGCTTAAGAGGTTTAAGGAGGCCTTTCTATTGAAGTCTTTGGAAGATTTTAGACTGAGGCATGTTGAAGTTTGAATATTTTTTATTTCTAAAGGCTTTCACATTCAAGATTATTTTAGTCGAGTGAGTGTTCTGGTTAGGCTGAGTTGGTTTTTGATATGGGTTTTTTGGTTGAAAGGCCTCTTCATCCTCAATTCGAATGCCTACTTGATGAAGTGCCCTGAAAGTGGGATAGTGGACAAATAGCATCTATCTACGAAAATGAGAGAGTGCTCCTTTGTTTGCCATCTCTATTTGTTCATCTTCTGAAGGTCTGTCTCTCATCAAAGCAGCTTTCCCTCTTCATCGGGCTATATAGTCTGAAAAGCTTTCGTCATTCTTTTGCTTAGTAGTTTCCAAGTCACGTCTTGTGACATCCGATTGTGTGTTATACTCATACTGCTTGATAAACTTTTGCGTAATGAGTATCCGATCATTCTTGATTTCATCCTCCAGATCAAAGAACCATGCTCTTAGCCCCTCTTCAATTAAAGTGAAGAAAAACTTTATGATTTGTGATTCAATGAGCTTTGTTGAAGCCATGAGGGTTGCATACTGCCTGAAGTGAACTCGGGGATCCCTAGTACCATTGAACTTAGTGAAATTTAGAAGTTTGAAATCTTTAGGCAGAGGTTCATCCTTAAACAGTGAGAGGTCGGTGTAGTTACGGCTTCTTATAGCACTCTTCTCCTTTAGTGAGAACACGAGCTAAGCCATCCTGTTAGCCAGTATCTTGACCTCCGATGGCTCAGACTTAGTTAGATTGACTGTTTGGGCAATTGGCTGAGGAAGTGTCCCTCTCATAACCTGGTAATTCTCATCATCCTCAATGAACAATCCTGGAGTGGGCATTTTATTTTTTTTCCCTCTATCAATCTTTGCATTAACTGGCCCAGAAGCTTCTCCATGTTCTCCTTTCTCGCGAATCATCTGTTCCATTATGGCTTTCATTTCTTTCTTCAGAAAATCAAATAGATCCCATCACTCATCAATTTCTTGAGAGCATCTTTCAACTGTTCTTCTGTGTTCTAAGCCATTATTTCATAAGTTGGATCGTTCATGGGAATAACAGGACTAATACTGGCGTGTTTAGTAGCCTTGAGCTTACAAGACTTTTGAGGAGCTATGTTTCTACACAAGTATGCATGTTAGGATGATAAAGGAAATGATGCATGCATGTGTGATGTGATGAATTCTGCAATAGAGAAGGGTTAGCATGTATGCATGGCGTGATAGTTATAATCTTGCTAATGTAGTGATGTAAAAATGGTTGTAAGAAGAACGTGAGTTAGTACATGATGAAATTTCCTACGTGTATATATGTATGCATGAGGAAGAAGAAAGGAAAAAATAAAATGAACAAACAGGGTTAGTAAAAAACCTACAAAACGAATAAACCAAACACAAACAATCTCTCCTTCCAACCTTATTACTCCACGTAGTAGAAAATTTTGTCCTAGGTGGGCTTTTGAATCATAGCCATCGGGGGACTATGGTTCTACTTTCAGACTAAGCTGTATCCATTCATGAGACTCAAGAGGTAAACTAGGGAGCAATACCCAAATGTACTTGAGGTAACAACACAACATCAATGAAAGGCCCAATTATCAAGTCACAAATGGTGTCTATAACTCGTGTGCGCCCGTAAGCTTACGGACTATAGCCAACAAAAGGGATCCAAGTTCGTGTTCCTTTCATCGACATTTAGTGTGTTTACCAAGAGACATAAAGGTTTCGTTCGGTAGTTTAAAATTTGACTCTCTCAGTATGAGTGTTCACAATCTAGTTAAATTCTTGATTCATCCACTTGATCTGGTAAGGACAAATGGATGACTTCCATAGGTTCCATCATCAAAAGGTGTCACTATTTGCCAACCCTTACAAACTATCCAAACTGAGGTGTATGATTCTTGTCATTCCCTGCATATCGGCCTGACGCAAGGTAAACGAGGATCACACGAGCCTAAGTATGGACAGTCTATAAAGGCTGGCATAATGATAGCAAATGGTTGCAAACACTATAGATGTCATATTATTTGTGAATATCAGGTCAAACAGACAGCATCAAGGCAAGGATAGCATGCAAGAGCTAGGTGGGACCCTAAGGGAGATTTCTACTGGTTTATCTATATGAGCTGCGTCGGGCTTACAGCTTGGGTTCCTTTAGCGAGAATGCCCCCATATGACTAGGGTTACGGACTCCAGTCAGAGAATCTAGCATTATTTTACATACTAAAAAAAAACCTGTACCTCATTTTGGACTTGGGAGCCAGGCCATGTCACTTTAAGGCCTACAGTTTTTCTTGATCGAGTAAAGACTAAAGGTGATAATACTTATCTTCGTCGCCCCGTGACTCGAGTGGAATCATGGTGGCAATGTCATTCAGTATTATCAAGGGTTTAGGGACCAAGGTGCATATGGTGAGTGTGATGATATGCAATTATGCTGTTATAAAGGTGAATAAACAAGTTATGTATAACAAGAAACAGTCTTTCATTCATACCCCTCGAATCAGTAGTCCCCAGTGGAGTCGCCAAAAACCTGTGATCTTATAGCATTGGGGCACACTAGCTAATGGTGACTATCTATTGGATTTCCATTTGTTATTATTTGTTGGAGGGTCTGCCTAAATAGGCCACGTAGATTGGACTCGCCACCCGATTTGAATAGGGAAGAAGTGAAAAACTCACTTCCATAACCAGAGAATCTGGGTTCGAGGGATAGAAGTTACTTATCCTATTTTTTATAACACATGTTACTTATTTATTCACTACTTCACCTAATTTTGGTTTTATGATGCGTTTTTACCATACTCAAGCATTAGTTAGTTTAAATTGGAAGTAAAGAAAGTTGGATTGACAAGCATACATCACAGAATAAATAAACAAACAAGCATCCACCAATCAAGCAAATGATCATGTAAGTAAATAAGCACATAGCACACAAGCATGTAAGAAATAAGGTGTGAAGGGCCTATTTATAGGCAAAAATTCATATTTGAGGCACGTGTGTGCGCTGTAGTCGTACGGCTGTGTGCCAGGGGCACCCTGGTGCGCAGTAGTCACGCGAGTGTGCTATAATCAAGCAGGTGCACGGAATGCCCGCGAGCACGTGCCATTGGCACGTAGGTGCGCGGCATGCGCTCACCTAAGGCGCACAAAACGTGCTCCTCCGGACTTGTTGACATGTCTACTTTAAGTGCTTTTAAGGTTCAAAAGTGTGTCTCGGTCATTTTTGGGTATTTTTTAGTTTCTTTTGGGTATTTTCTCAGTCTGAGCACGCTTGAAAAAACTCCTGAAGGAGTTTGCCCCCTATCTAACCGACAAGAATCCTTCATCATCGGATCTTTGGGGGACTGTCAAAATTTGAGTATCAACAGTGACTTCACTGTGAAAGTTAAATTGAAGGTAAGTAACTTAAAAGATACAAATTGAAGTTATGGCACCATTTTGTAATCAAATGCAAAGTTTGGTGACTATTCATAAAATTTACCCCGAAGCTTACCTATAAATTGTAGGAAAAAATTGTATAATTAGTGTCTAAACTTTTTAATTTTTACTATCTTAGTTGTGAGACTTTTTTTTTTAATTAAGTGTTTTTATTCGGGTCAATGGTGGTCTGAGTGCTAACTAAACACCGGTGGACCTACTTTTCCTATTTAAATGAAACATGACATGCCATAAATTAAATATTTTTTATTTGCCTAAAATGTTTAATTTTTGTTTGCATTAACGATTTATTTTTGGGGCCAACTATTAGGGGTTTCATTTTTGGAAGAGATCCATTTTCATTTTCTTTTAGCATCTTCAACCAATATCTATAATCATAGTTCATGGACAATTAAATATCGGATTTAACTGCATCATCACTTACACAAACAAAACTACCGTCACTATCATTTCTATTAAAATAAAACAACACCAGTGACAAAGACATCTTTCATCAAAGATCCACATAAACAAGAGAATAAGATGATTTCTTCTTTTTGATATCTCCTTCTTTTCGTTGATTTCTTCTTCTTAATCTCTTTCTTTTTTTCTATTATTTTTAAAATGAAATCCCTAATAGCCTTATGGAAAGGAAGAATTAAGGGCATTTTAGACAAATAAAATGTTATGCATATATGGCATGTTATGTGTCTATTTAAACATTAAAAAATGGGTCCCATTAGTGCTTCGTTAGCACTTAGGCCAACACTCATCCGAAAAACTTGATTGAAAAAAATTGACTACCGAAATAGCAAAAATTAAAAAATTTAAACACCAATTCCTAAATTGTATTGAGAAAGATTTAATTTTTAAATGTTAGAAAGAAAGAGATTGATGTAAATTTGAATAATACAAAGGAAATCTTCCACAAACAAATAAGAATAACACCAAGTAAAGTAAAAAAATAAAATAAAATTTGGCTAGATAAAACCTTTACCATTTGTTAGTTCTAAATGAAATCAATTTGTATTATAGCATTGATTACTATAGTTACAAGGCTTTAAATAGAGTATAGTAACAACAACAAGATAACATAAAATATTACAATATGAGTGGTTAGTAACAAACTAACGAACTAACTAAATAATAAATAATAAGAGAAAATATTGACTTTATCTCCTTATATCTCTCAAGCCAATGCCAAGAATAGGATGAACAACACAGCAGCTGTTAAAGGAATAAGAATCTCTATGATGACAATGGTATGGTAAGAAAGTCAGCCACTTGTTCTTTAGAAGTTAAAAACTAAATGTAACTCTTTGGTGGCCACTTGTCCTCGAATAAAATGGTAATTTAATTCCACATGCTTTTTTCTGGCATGGAAAATAGGATTAAAGGACATGTAAATAGTACCCATGTTATCACAACAAATTGTTATCGGAAAAGGACTAAAACTAATCTCTTGAAGCAAGTGTTTCAGCTATAACCCTTTGGCTGCAACAATAACAAGGGCTTTGTATTCACCTTCTATTGATGAATGGGGTGATCGTTGGTTATTTCTTGGCGGCCCATGACACCAAGTTGTTCCCTAAAAAGATGCCATATCCACTTGTAGAGTGCCTATCATTAGGACATCTACCCCAATCATGTCAGCAAAAGATAATATTTACAAGCTATTGAAACCTACCAATTTAAGACCATGAGAAGTATTCCATATGTTGTTATGAACTAGTACGTCAAATTCTTCAATCATGGCTTTCTGGCATTCCTTGACTTGGCTTGCTTGCTTCAAGGTGGATGGTTCAACAACAAGGTAATTTGGTTTAAGCTTTAGATTTTTAATTTGAACATAGTTATCTTATCGTTTGTGCATGGTGGAATGTCAAAGAACCATGTGATGCATACATTGAGTATTATTTGGCGGAAGATTTGATGTAGAGTTAGAATTATAATGGGTAAGGTCAATAATAAGATTAAGTGGTAAAGGCGACGAAGGATGAGAATGTTGGTTAGCAGATGGAGTATTTGTAAGGGAATTAGATTAGGACAATATCTAGATTAGAATTATGACTGGACTCAAAAAATAGTTCAGTTAGGATAGGATTTTGAAGTGACATACCTGAAGAGGAGTGAAAGTGATCCATACAAGTTACAGTCAACTAGTTTGAATCCTAAGATGATAAAGATGGAGATTCACACAAGGAATTATTACTAAAAAAGAAAAAGATTTCTCATTAAATTTCACATGCCTGGCAATATAAATTCGGTTAGAAGCAATATCCAAACTTCTCAATCCAAAGTGATTATAAGAATAGCCCAAACTAACACAAGGAGAGGACCAAAATTGAAACTTGTGTTTATTGTAGGTTCTAAGCAATGGAAAAACTAAATAGCCAAAAAATTTAAATTGGTTATATTTTAGATGCTTTTTAAACATAGTAAAATAAGGAGATTGGTTTCTTAATACTAGAGTAGGAAGAGAATTAATGATTAAGATAGCATTATTAAAGGCATGAACCCAAAATTTAAAAGGTACTTTGCTATTAGCTAAAATGGACAGGCCAGTATCAACAATATGATGAATCTTTCTTTCGGTTATGCCATTTTGCTCCTGGGTATGTGGACAAACTATCAGATGAGCGATTCCATTTTGATTGAGAAAGGTGTTTAGTTTGCGATATTCCCCTCCCCAGTCTAATTGCAAAGCTTTAATGGTTATATTAAATTGATTTTCAACAAGCTTTATAAATTGCATAAAATTGGACAATAACTGTAAGGAATCGATTACATGTACCAGATTAAGCGGAAGCTTGTGGTTAGAGTTAATTTCAAAAAATTTTCTCTAGCATGTAACCCTTGCATGAAGATAATAATTCCAAATATGCCAAGATCACATCACATAAATTTACACAACTAAATACTTGCATGCTTAAATAGACAATATAAATCAAAGATTCACAAATCAACCAAAAACACATAGCATGACAAGAGACCTACATCTAGAGTTCAGTAACACTTACAAACTCCAAATGTCAGTAGCACGCTCGATAAGCTTTAGGAAATGGTTGATGCAAATTTACAAGCTCCTAGCTCCCCAAGTGTGAAGCCTTTAACTCGAAACACACAAATGGCACCAAAATGACTCCAAGCTTACAAGAAACTCTACCTACAAGCTTCTCTTTTATAGTGACCCGAAAGCTTGCTAGAGTTTTTCTCTTTGTTTGGATGATATAGGACTTTTTACAAAAGATGATCAAAATGGACTTATGTTTTTCTCAAAAATTAAGTCATAAGTCTTGTGTAGAGAAACTCCACTTACATATTGAATATGTAAGAGACTATTTTTAATGTGTAGAGATTCTCCACTAAGTTAGTGCACATGTGAGTGACTAATATTTAATGTGTAGAAATTCTCCACTAAGTTAGTGCACGTGTGAGTGACTAATATTTAATGTGTAGAAATTCTCCACTAAGTTAGTGCATGCTTATGACACATCTCCATATTTTCATCCATGTAATCATATTACATGTAGAGCCATGCTTATGTTGCTACCATGTCACATGCTTAGGTGGCACCTCTTTAATAAGTGGGCTTATGATTAGGCTTATTTAACTCTTAAATAAACCCATCTCTACATCATCCATTAATTAGTCACATTTAGCTTAATCTAACACTTAGATAAGGCCCGCCTCACTAATACACAACTTTATTCAAGCCCATTTCTATCATCCATAAGCTACATGTCTTTGGCCTATGACATGGCCCAAGTCCAAAGTATAGTCCTAACCTTTGAATTAGATTTTGAGATATACTAGATCCCTGCACAAGCAAAAATCCAATTCAATTAATTTAATTAATTAATTAATCACTTTAATTAATAATCAAATTAACAGTTATCATTAGCGGTGCAATTCTTATGTGTATGACTTACTAGGTTCAAGTCCAAGTGGCAATGGAAATAAATAATATTAAATTTTAATATTATTGGAAACTCTTTCCAAGCTAAATGTGAAAATTCCAATTAATCACATTTAGTTTCCTTAAGTCATGAGTGACCCCTAGCATAGATGTCATGACTACCCAATTGAAAATGAATGCTATCCGCAGATTCACAAGAACCATAGAACATAATTACCGTGCACTCACTATCCCTTCATTACAAGATCCTGACATTGGCTAGAGGCATGGTCAGTCAAACTCTAATTGCCTCAATCATATGACCTTATCTTCAGTTCAAATCTCAATAAAACATAACTTCTACTAGAAACACTTTCTAGCACCGAAACTCTTTTCGGGTAAGTCAAGTTTAACCTGGTCAAGTACTCATTCATCGAGAACAACTTAGATAGCATAGGATCTTATCCTGGTTCACTCCAAGTAATGAATTCCATCTTGGCCGATCACTCATCCCTACATAAATCCAACTAGAGCCATCACACGCCATATACCCATACATGGCTAGCACATATATGTAAGCGGTAACAAACTCTAACCATTCATATGTGGATGACCATGTTGCCTCAGGTCAAAGGACGATATGCACCATTATTGTCACGACCCAAACCGGGGAGTCATGACAGGCGCTAGGGAACGGGAATTTATATAAAACCAAAACCCATAGCAAGCCTTAAAATAAAAACTCATACAAACACAACCATAAATATAGCTCAGAATTAAAAATTTTTATAACATAAATAATTCTCCATAAATAAATATCTCAATAAATATTTTACAACAAACAGCTACACAGTCTCGGTCAATAACAACCTCACATACTACAACAAATACATATTACCACTGCAGCGTTTAATTAATACAAGAAAGGATAGCCTATAATCTACAATAACCAACCGGAGAAGAAGAAGTCCGGTGAAGAGAAATACTATACAAGGTCTGACTAGAAGGATCCTGAAAAATAATTGAGGAGGGTTAGACCTCACCGAATGAATTATTATTATATGTATACATGCAACCTAAGCATACAAGCAATCAAGCATCAATATAATATTTATATATTTATTTTGGAATTATACACGTATTTCAAGCAGATGTTAAATAATAATTTTCATGTCATCACAATAGATGCAAGAAAGTGGATAAAAACAGATGGTGCAGATACTCAATTCACATTTCACGCGAAAACAAACAAATGCATTAAGATTTGGGTGGAGGATCGGAGTAGAACCCTAATAATATATGTAACCTCAATCACAGTATATCATTAGCCAACAGGCTTATCCATAATTCCAAATAATTATTTGTCCAACTTAAGGTAGTAGACTGGCCCAGAGTACACTAGGTCAACCGAGAATCCGCAGTCTCACTACCGGCATGACTGGCCTCGAGTACACTAGGTCAACCGAGGATCCGCAGTCACCCTTCTCAATATCCACTCACCTCAATAATTAATTTCTCATATCACATTTCATATAATCTTACATCAATCAATACTTATCAAATCCTAATATCTAGCCTACTGTTGCGCAATAATCCTAGGGTAGTCTACTAGGTAGCACGTTCTACTAAAATCCTCCAAAACATTTTTCATGAATAGAATAATGAAATTTATGTCAAAATATGCAGCATCCATCAATAGCAATTAGTAGTCGCATTTATGTATGGAAACATATGTATTCGATAATAAAATAAAATAAATAACATTTAATGCGATGTAGCATAACGAATAATAAAATGTGCAATTATTCAAAATGTGGATGTTGATGACATATTCTACATGCAATGCATACATCAAGAAATAACTCACAGTACTACTGCGCTCCTCTGCTCTGGTTCGGCTGGCCCGGTCTGGTCGGCCTCACTCGTGGTACAACTAAGAAAATAATAATATTATTATTATTATCAGAATAATATTCCTAATTTAATAACTATGGAATTTCTAAGAATGACTCGATCTAAACACAACTCGATAAAAACTCAAAACTTAAGATCGACCTGATGTCACGCTTTACAAGAATTCTACCGAAAATTCGGCAGAGTCTCCTTTGTAAAGCGGACGTCTCCCTACAAAAGTAGGGCCAATCCTACACAGAAAATACACTTCAAATATTCATAATACTCAACTACCCAGGTTGGGCCCCCAAACTACAATCCATTGCTCAACCGAGAACCAACACAAACACCATCAATAAAATAATAATAAATATCAATAATTTACCAAAAATCATAAAATCTCATTTAAATATCACAATTAAATTTAACGACATAATAAGAGCATAAAAGATATTTTTTTACAAAATACATAATAAAATCCTCATTACAATTAAATTATATTAATAAAAATCTATTCTTCAAATATTCAAAATTAACTAGCATAAATTACAAGAAATTATTTAAATTGC
>CATIWK010386344.1:0-11806 GCA_949634005.1 Mallotus japonicus
TATATATATATATAACTGAAATAAAGTATGCCTATTTTTATTATTCTTATATATTTAATAATTAAATTTATAATATTATTTTATAAGTGTTTTTTTTTTTAGGGAATATAAGTGTTTATTTGATTGACTTAAAACAATTAAAAAAATATAGATTAACTTCAATTTTTTTTTTTTTGGAAATTAGCTCGTGGGATTAAATAAAGGGACAATACTTTATCCACTGACGGAGTTTTTTTTTCTTAATTTTTTCAAATTGAGACTTAAATAAATTAAAAATTATTTTTTTAAAGAAAAATGGAAAAAACATGTCGTGAGACATGAGTTAGGGAAAAGACACAACACAAAGGGGCACCATCTTCATCATCTTGCTGAGTGCAACAGTGGCAGCCCACGTGCAAACTTAGCGTCCTTGTAACGCACACTCATATGAGATATTTTTCTATTTTTACCTCTCATCATTTCTTTATACATATATCTTTGTTCCATTATTACACAATTAATCCAACGGTCCAAAAATCTGTTTTCAAAGAAAGAATTAATTTTTAAGTCATTGTTACAAATACATCCCTGAGATTTGCTTCATTATACACTTCAGTTTCTCTATGATTCAAAAAAAAAATACTGATTTTCATCCCTACTAATTTTGTTTCTTGCTGATTTAATAATTCTGTTACTTTTTAGTAAAATTTTAATTGAACATTCTTATTTATCAATTATTACATAATTATTGAAAATAAATTTAATCATATACAATTGATATAAAAAATATCATAAATTCTTCCAAAATATGATCGTTTTTATATTTTTATTAATTGTTATTAAATTTAATAATAAGTATTTATCTCAAACTTTTTAGCATATAATTATTTTAAGCTTTTTTTGGCTGTTAGGCGAAAAAAAATACTAATAAGAATAATAAGTATTGATTCAAGTGAAAAAAAAAAGAAGTACTATAAAGGTAATAATTTTAAAAAAGCAGAAAATTTCCAACGCTCTTATTTAATGATTGGGTAAAATGTTATTAATAGAATTATTTAAATTTAAAATGTATATAACTTATTTCAAATATATTAATTTTGATAACATTCAATTTATTAAAGTTAAAATATTAATATTTTTAATATTTAATACTTTTTTGGCATAATACACCTGCATTCACCTATAATTGTTAGCCTCATATGCTTTTAATTTTACCAAATTAACACCTCAATTTATTTATCGCTTATTAATTATGAGTCTTTTTTTCAGTACAAACGTGTATATTTATACAAATAAAATTACAACCATCAAATTAATACTTTTCTAATCACTTGTTTGGGAGATTTAGCCACCTGTATTTGCATAAATTTTTCACTTTACCCCTTGTATTTGCATGAATTTACGATTTTATCAATATGTGTATGCTGGAATGTCATACCATATGTCATACCAAGAGTGCAAATAAATATTTATATAAAATGTTATAGATAAGTTAAGATGTTAATCTGATAAAACTGAAAGTACAGTAGAGTAAAATAACAAAATTATACAAGTGATGACTGCATATGTAATATGTCTTTGAAGGATGAGGAGAATGATTAAAAGCATCAATTTAAAAACATGATGAACTAATTTGTATGCAGTGGTAAATCTGAGGGATGGTTTAGTAATTAGCACATCATCAATTAGAAAACCCTAGATCCTTTTTTATTTTAATTGATGCTTAATCTCTATAATACCCCTATATATACTACAAATTCTCACAGATGCGTTCCTCTCACGCTCTCTTCATCATCATCTTCTTCTTCTCCGTTCTCTGTATCAGTCATTTCTCTCATCAGCTAAAGCTTTTCCAAAGCTTAAACACCTTCAGCCGCCTCAGCCATGTCGGACGAAGAGCACCACTTCGAGTCCAAGGCCGACGCTGGAGCTTCAAAGACCTTTCCTCAGCAAGCTGGTACCATTCGCAAGAACGGTTACATCGTTATCAAGAACCGCCCTTGCAAGGTACCCATCGATCTCCTCCTTCCTCTCTAGTCGTATATCGATTTTCTGTGCTTAGATCTGTTGTGATTTGTTTATTTAAGATCTGTGGTTTTTGTTTCTTGTTTAATTGGATCTGGAATTAATTTTTTTTAGAATTGCTTGACGATAGGTTATGTTGATGAGTCGTTTGAAAATGAAAATTAAAGCTTGGGTTTTTTGTTATTTGGGAAATTAATTTTTGGGTAATTGGAAAGTGATATTTCTTATTTGTTTTGATTGGAAAGGATAGGATTTTAATCTTTGTTTGTGCTGATTATGAACTTGGTGATAATGTTTATGTGTAGAGAAAGATTCAATTTTTGGTTGATTTGATAATTCTATATTTTTTGTTTTTGGATTTTTTAACAAGAAATTATATTATTTTTTGTTGCAGGTCGTTGAGGTTTCGACCTCCAAAACTGGGAAGCATGGACATGCTAAATGCCACTTTGTTGGAATTGATATCTTCAACGGCAAGAAGCTGGAGGATATTGTTCCTTCA
This sequence comes from Mallotus japonicus, assembly GCA_949634005.1. NCBI lineage: Eukaryota > Viridiplantae > Streptophyta > Magnoliopsida > Malpighiales > Euphorbiaceae > Mallotus > Mallotus japonicus. The sequence continues at coordinate 2,507 of CATIWK010386344.1, forward strand.
TCCCACAACTGTGATGTATGCTCTTTGTTTTCTTGAATTTTTTGCTTCAACATTTTTGCGTTGTTTTATTCTTTTAATGTGATTTGTGACGTTTGAATTATGAGATTTTTTTTTTTAAATTGGTTGGGATTACAGGTTCCACATGTTAACCGTACTGATTACCAGCTTATTGATATTTCTGAGGATGGATTTGTAAGATCTCACTTCCCCCTTGTTTTCTGATTCTCCCAGTTCTTTGTTTTAATGTTGGTCGGACTTTGTATTAATATGTTCTCAAATTTTCAGGTCAGTCTGCTGACTGAGAATGGTAATACCAAGGATGACCTGAGGCTTCCAACCGATGAAAATCTGCTTAGTCAGGTTAGTGTTGTATCCTATTTGCTTATTGAGACATACCTCCTTAAATACGCACTTAAACACAATAGAACTGTAAAAGGGGATGAAGCTTCATGGTAGTTGTAATACTTGAAATTGATCCTTTTCTCTGTTATGATGGAACATGTTACAACTGCCCTTTGCCAGCTTTTCTTATGTACGCAAAGGGAAGCAAAATCCCGATCAAGTTCTGAAGTATGCTCTTTCTTGGATGTTCTAAGGGGAGATAGTGTAGTTATATCTAATGGATTATGGTTAGAGCAGCAAGAATGAAGGTTAAGGTGAATAGTTTCAGGATAATAATAATATCATAACCCCTAATTGGGGATGGGATTTTTTTTGGTTTTTGAATTGGATGGGAACTGATATGGGAACCTCCAAACTCTTCTTGTCCTGCTTACTGGAAATCTCAAATGGGGTTGAGCTATATCACATTATGTCTACATTTTTCTATTTCTCCCAAACACCTCCCTCAGTCCCTTGAACATTCTTTCCCCCCTTATTCAAATGATCCATGATAGCTTAAAACCTATGTGAACTAAAGTGCTGATTTCCAAGGGAGTAGTAAACATTTTTCTTATATAGTTTTAATCACACTTTGAGTTCTGCCGATCTAACTCAGAAACATTTCAAATATCCCCATCTCTTCTATGATTTAATATCTAGTTAGTGATTATTTGTATGTTTTATGCAGATCAAGGGTGGATTCGAAGAGGGAAAAGATTTGGTTGTGACTGTGATGAATTCCATGGGAGAGGAGCAGATTTGTGCTCTCAAGGACATTGGCCCAAAGTGATTGTTTCTACTTTATGGGGCATGTCTGCAGTTGACTGCCGACAATTGTAGTTTAGCGGTTCGCCTTGTTGGTTTGGGAACTGGACCCATTTCGGGAAACATTTTACATGAAATGTGGTTCAGCTATAAGTAGACTTATCATTAAGCTGCCTTTTATTATTTATTTATATTTTGGTGCTTCTTGGTGTGGAAAAGTTGCATCTGCCAGTAAAGACTATGCTTCTTAGCACCTTTGGATGTTCTAAACTTCTTACAGTTTTCATTTCCTCAGATTTTGCACTTTTCAATCACCTTTTTCCTTCTTGAAGCATGTGTACACTATATCCCTGGATGATTTTGTTATGAATATGTGTTGCTGTACAAAGATAATTGTTCGTTTTGGCAGTTTTACTAGTTTGTTATTAAATTTTCACTGGGCGTAGAAGGCATGGTTTTGTAATTGTTCCTAGTTTGGAAATGGCCAAGGGTGTTGATTAAGGCAAACAGGTGAAATTTGTCCTAGCATGGATTTTAGTTTGAGCATTGGTTAATGTTGTCTTTCAGGCCGGTCAAGTAAGAACTTATGTCTAGGAAAATGCAGATGAAATGCTTGAGCTGACATGAGTTCAAAGTACAATTAGATATGCAACTATCTCAAGGGATTCAAAGTCCAGAAATCAGTAGCTTAATGAAAGTTTATATTATACTTGGTTATCGGGTTAGCACCTTTTTTTTCATACCCTGGACAGGGTTTAGGTAAAGATTTCGCTGCGGAGATCATTTGCATGTTAGTCGAACTGGACTTTTCAAGTGAAATCTTTCTTTCACTTTAAACATCTTAATGCTTATCAACGATCAAATGATCATGTGTCCGTCACAGACAGATATTACATAGCCATAGTAAAAGAGAATCCATAATTATAGCAAAACAATGGTTGACAGCGTAAACATTTTATAGTCGTGCTTATGATTCGATCAAAACATTATCCATAATTATGGTAAAACAATGGTTCACAGCTTCAATGATGATTACAATATTCTTCTAACGACAATGAACTCATTAACAGAATGAGCAATTGTGCATTGGACATGCCTCAAGAGTCGCTGGTTAATAAGCTCCATGATGACTTGAGGAAGAACGTTTGGAAAAAGAATCCAGATTGGTAAGTCTTGGTGTCTGACATTCTGTTGAAAGTACCTCTGCGCCAGTGTGCTTTTATGAACTTCTGCACATTTTGATAACCTTAATATCCAATGCTTCCATAATTCAGCAATTGCCACCAACTCCTTTACCGACAAATCTAATGACAGTCCCCAGCCAATCATCAGGAATATTGCCTTGCAGTCCTCCACTTAAGGCTAGCAGCGAGTGGCTTGTTGCTGCCTGTATTTAGCCAAAGATTCTTAATGCTACTTGCACAAAGATGTAATTAGGGGAAAAAGCTATCGTGAATGACAACGTGTTGGCTGAAAGTCATCACCTTCACAATGTAGACATCAATGCCAAGTTTTGCAATCATAGCAGCTTCTGATATCTTGGTTAGCATTCCCCCAGTTGTATCATGGGCTGCTACAGTTATTTCAACTGTTGAAAAACACAAAAATATCAGTTTGATTGGGCATTATGGTCAAACGACAGAGACAGAGTCTATTGAATACAATTACGCTTCTATACAAACAAGTTGAATATTAGCATAAACATGCTGGGAAAATAAATGCATTTATCTAAAACTTTGCATGTTTATGGGTTTTAACAGGGTAAATATAAATAGTAATGAGTAATTTCCACGGCACGACTAATCCAAAAGTTTTCTGTTACATTGGAAGAAAGAGAACAATTTTTTAGAGTACTGCCACCACATAAAATAAAGTAAAAGAATCTAAGTTCAAATTTTATCAAACATACTTCACAATTTAAAAGCTCTTCATATGGCATGGATGCAAGCAGGCAGGCACGTGCTTATAATTGCATCATCCAAAAATTTCCAACATCAAAGCTTAATTACTTTCACAAACCTTGCTTATTCATGTTCTGAAGTGTTGGATTCACAACACACCAGCTTCCATCCTCATTGACAGCTGCAGCAGTTGGATAATTTGTTATTTGCCCATCTGGTTTAAGTGATCCATGCTCAAGATCTAGGGTGAATATGAGAACTTACCAATCTCCCTCAAGAGTACTGCATTAGGTTCTGAAGGAGGGCGGTCGTACACACCCAAAACATCTGTCTTTAACCTATGTTAATTGGTTAACAAGTATGTAGTTTTCTTTCAACAGCTATCAGTGTGTAAGACAGAGGGTAAGAGATCATGTAAAACTATAAAATGCAAAATTCTGACTGGGAACTACAGTCCAAGATAATCAATCTCAATTATCAGTTTGTCAACTTCATGCGAACACAGCATCAAATATCCAAGCTGCTTTAAAATCATGACACTGGAGATAATAAAATGTCCACCATTAAGAATCTGATTCTGATTTTGTACAAGAGAAAATATGAGGTTTTAGGAACTGTATTCACAAAGCCACACTCAAGATATGGAGACATATGAAGAATCCAAATCATAAAGAAAGGATACAAGAAAAACAACATATTCTGGTTTCAGGTGGGCTGCAAGATGACGTATAATAACATCACCACTCAATATGGTGCACCCCTGCTCAAACGAGGAATTGAAGAATAGATCAGTTACACTCCTATAATCACAAGTCACAATACTCCTGGAGAGACCATACCTGTGACTCATCAAGTACAGCATCTCCATGTAGAACCTAGAAAGCATAAAAATCTATGATTATATATAGGCAATTTCAACAGAAAGAGAGAGAGAGAGCAAGAGAGGAAGGTCAAGTAAGAACATAAAGATGGCAAATGAAAGCACTCACAAGTCTCCTTAAGTCAAGCAACATAAAGATGGCAAATAAAATGTTCGAACTAAAATCTCTTGGTAGGTGGCTTATGTGGCCACAAACAAATGGTGTAATCTTCCACCTACATCCTTAGAGATACACATGCCTATAAGCAGATATATCACATGGAAGTTAAAGAGAAGGTTTATCACCGCTACAGACTTTTTATCCAAGCTGCTTCATTACAACTTAAATATCCCTTCACCATGATAATCCTTAAATTTCATTATAGACCAGAAAAAACTTAAAAGGTCTAGCCAGGTATCTAGAAGAAGCAGCTTTGGGGCCTTGTTGACCTCAGCTAAATACATACAAGTATGATTATATACATAAGAGTATGATCATAAGCAAGTTTTTGTCATAATTCCAGTTCTCTACAACCAATGAGTACGCTCAAAGGAGACATGAATCAAACATATTGGTACAGCTATCATGAAGCTACTTTGCTAGAGTTGTCTGTACATTAAAACTTTTTACGTGTATGGATTATACTGTCTGATGGAATTATTAAGCCTCTCCAATTATTGTGGTTTCCTTCTTACTGACCATTAAAAGATATTCTATCAATTTTCTTTCTTTTTACAAGCTGCCACCCCTTGACTCATGAATGATAAAATTTTGCAACAGCATATTCTGAGCATTTTACATACAAATTATGTCTCTTAACTCATGAAACCATGTTTTGGTGAATCCGTAACAGGTAATGGCTGCTCTTGGACTGATTATAGACACTGAAATATAAAATCACAATGGAAGACTTTGCTTTATAGATAAGCTTGTAGTTGTCTTCCGCACATGAGAACAGCCTATGGGAGGACAATAGCCCCATATTGATTTGCATTTGCTAAATCTATCCATGTTCCAGTTGACCTATATGAAAATGGGTCTGGAAGCTAGCAGCACTACCTCAGAAGGCAGGCTCCATTCCAGCTCCCAAAGCTTGGGGTGCCTAGTAAACCTCATTTTCCATCTGCTAAATATAAGGTTAGGGATTTGTTCCTCTTTTTTCATTTTTTTAAACGAGGTTTTGATACAATTCAATATGAAAGTGACCCTTGACACAACAGTAGAATTATTTCTTTGTTGAAAAGCCTCTTGCAAAAAGCAAGGAGCAAGGCTCCATTATGACAGACAAGCCATGTGAAGGAGGAACCTTCATGCAATAGAAGAAACATATACTACATATGAGTCAACTTAAATAAAACTCAGTCCAAAGCTAATTAGGTCTGTCACCTTGATTCTTTTTCTCTATCATGTTCCAGTTAGAATGCTACAAGCTATAGTCATATCTGGACAGAACATCTACATAATTTTATGTTCTCAATTGTACAGTTGAACCAATGACATGTTTGACTCGACAAACTAGAGTATAAGAGGAGATAAGGACCAACATTCTGGTGTGTTGAATTCTTGAACTCCATAGAAGAGAAAATATACAAAAGAATGAATATTTTATAAAATTTTCAAGCTTAAGGAAAATTAGAAATTGAATCTTACAGGTATAAATCCAGAGTCAATTGCCTTTGCCACCATTGACAAATCAGCTGATGCTATCTGAGGAAAAGATTAGAAGTGTAATTAAAGGAAATATACCACATAACTTACAGAGATTGAAAAACAAATTCCCTATATGATGCATGTAGATGATGAAAATAAATAAATAAATACACTCTTGCTCAATGCCTCTGACATTTCGTTTTGAAGTTGACCATCCACATGGAAATGGAGACATTCCAATGGAAGGAATACCCTCTGTGAGAAAAGAAAATGTCAGAATAATACAGTCCGTATCCAGAAACAGAGTTCAGAAACAGCTGCAAAGAAAAGACTAGGAAGCATTCAATGAAAAGAATTTCAAGATTAATCCAGTGCCATCCCAAATTTTACATTTTCTCCATAGCAACAAGCTCTCCACATCACAATGGAAACAACGTTATAAATAGGAAGTTGAAATTTCATTATCATCTTGCAAACATATGATAATTATTCAAATTCTAGTAACCATGATCATTTTCTCTGATGAGGTTTTCTAAAATCTGCCAGGCATATAGAAATGGCAATAGTTTGTTTCTGACATTAGTGTTATAAGAGTTTTATAAACATGTTATGCATTCATATGTCCACATGCTGACATATGAAGTGCACCAGAGCCCATGATAATTCCCACTGTTAGTCTGAAATCATTATCAGGCTTGAAATTGCACTTAAACAATGGAGTGATCAGCATTTCTTGCACTTCTCAGTGAAATATAGAGTATATTTCTCTTGTTAAATGAAAAAGAGATAATAAAGAATGCGCGGATGAAAAAGAAGTTTTACTATTTCCTTCAGTTACTAGATCAGTACCTCTAGCTAGTACTCGGACAATTTCAAGATTTAGAGTTGTAACCTGAAACAGAGCAGAAGATCACTGGACAAGATAAGTATGGGATTGGAAAAGATAAATATGGGACAGATAATATGTTGCACAAAACGTCTGCATAAGTTCAATGACACATTTTCATACCAAAATTCATAACATTAGAACCTCAAAAAATTGATAGATATGAAAGAATATTATCTATTGAAAAGAAGACAGCATATAAATGATTGTTTCCTTGAAAATTATGCCCAAAAAAAAAAAGCTAAGTCAGAGTACATTAGCTAGCGTAACATATGTCTTCTAATGATCAGAGAAAGGAGTCATGTAATGCTGCAAAAGTAACATACAAATCTATAAGACAGGGAAAAAGAATATATTGGAGGCGTCTAGCCTAGTCAAGGTTGACACTCAGATCCTTCTCATCTACCTATGTCCTGTCTAACTACTGGAGGAATAGCATCAGTGAAGATTTAAAGATAATCTTGCCACATGTAACAAAGGACTTCTTTTATAATAATCCATGAGATCAGCATGAAATACTTATTTTGATACATATTGTTTGCCAAAGCTTGAAACAGGTCATGACAATTTATAGGCATCCAATGCAAGATTAGGAATGAAAGAAAATCTAGTTTCTCAAGGCTTTCAAAATGGCAAATACATTTGTATGTAAAATGGAAGAAAATTAACTCAAAAAACTCTATAAATTAGAATATTTTTCGGATTAAAGCAATTACTCAAGCACTGCTACTCTCAATTCATGGTCATGTCTAAAAAAGAGAATACTCAAATTAAGTTCTTTCCCTAAGGTTTATATGACATAAGATTAGACCAGGAATTCCAGGAGGACAAAGACTGCGTAAAATCTGGGAGTCGTTCACATGTAACGGAGCTCCATAAAAGTATACACATTTTGTTGTAATAATACAATTGTGCACTGGGTTTCATACTGGAAACTAGGAGCAAAAAGGGAAAAAATAACAGAGAGATAAAAATCTTACAGAAATGCGTGTGGCAACAAAACCAGCTTTGACAAGGGGTTGGTGCAATCCTCCCTTATGAACGCCAGATTTGCTAGCTTGAAAGTGGCCAAAAGAACCTAAATCCAACAACATTGAAGAAAAACTCAATACCATTACAGAATTGTACATCTATAGTAAAATAGAGGAGCCAATCCACATCTTCTTTCTTTCTTTCTTTTTTTCCAACATATATAGTAATTCCACATGACATTTTCACACAAATAAAAATAAGTCTTTGTTTCTTGGGCTAGAAGAGTTTTTAGCACTATATCCATTCATTGCAAGAGTTAAATATATATAACCTGCTCCATGAACAACAACAAAACTGCTAGAATCCTGGAAAGATTCTTCTTCAAAATTATCCACATCACATGAAATTTCAGATTCTCCGTGTCGCTTGCTCCAATCCATCCCAAGAACCTTTTGGGACCCGGACCCAGTAATGAAAGCTTGCCTTAGCTGAGAGGATACAATCTCAAGATTCTCTTCATTTACCTTCTCCAACTCATTCTTGCAAGTGATTGCTGCACCTCCTGCATCAAATACACCATCATATATTAATAACCTACAAAGAAAGATAGGCAATGGACAACTCTTGAACAATTCTTGAGTTCCTCATAAAAGTTATGCATTTGGCGTTTGTAGGTTATTCAAGAACTACCCTATAAGCAATGATTTCAATGATAACTAAGTCCAAATTTGAAATTATGCAAAATAAACTGTAAACCACAAGAAACAAAACCCAGTAAAAATAAAGCTACAATCTTTTTCATCAAAGTGAGCATGCCAAGTGATTAGTTTAATGGCTTATTGGTCTATACAGCTAATGCAAAGAAAAAAGAAGTGTAGATTGATTATGAGTACAGATGATAAAAAAATTAAGGAAAGGGAAATGAGTCAATAACATGAGAAAAAAAAAGGATGGCAGACCAAGCTTGACGATGCAACGAATTGGTTTAGCTAAATTGAGAGAAGCAGCAGCATCCTCCATATCTTTGATCTTTGTTTTGTTTTTGGGTTCTTTTTCTCTTTTACTTTTCTTGTTTTGTTTAGCTATGAAGAAGTCTGCAGATGTTCTAGGAAGTGAAGAAACAGAACAGTCCAAACTCCAAAGCCTTTTGACTTCATGATTCAAAATGCTGCACTTTAACTCGAATACTTGACTCCATTCCCGAGCTCACTCACTTCAGCCATGGTCTCGATTGTCGACCTGTTTCATGGGTTCATGGGTTGAGTTCATGTCACCCACATTGCAGCTAACTAGCTTATGGCCTAGGCCCAACTTTGAGCTTACATTTTTGAGATCAAGATTGGGACAGAAATAAACATATTACTTTTTTTTTTTTTCCAGGGAGGTGGAGGGAGAGGAGATCTGAACCCTCTACCTTTAAACGAAACCGACTCCGAGGCTAAAACTAGTCAATTCAAGATGGGTAGCTCGATATTTAAAAACTATCCCTAGAACTTAAAATCATGATCATGGGTTACCCCCGAACCGAATGGTGGAGGGTAAATAAACATATTACTCATGTCTATATTTTTATTATTATTTACATTTAAATACTAAAATAGCACAGCCAAGGTTTAGTAACTCGGTGGTATAACTATTCTTAAGCTATCAATAGGTAAAGGGTTCCATCCTTATCTCCGGTTGTTAAAAAAATAAAAATATTTTTCTAAATGATTTTCTGAAAATTTGTTTATAAAAATTGTAAAAATTTTAAATTTGAGTCTGCTCAATTATTATTTATTAATAATAGTGAAAATTTATCGCTTTTATGTTAAATATTTAAGTTACATATAAAAAAATTACCTTTTTTTTTATTAGTACTGATTATAAATTACAAAAAAAAAAA